>UCOK01018358.1:0-170355 GCA_900474325.1 Synergus umbraculus | reverse complement strand
ATTTAAAGGGATTACAAGAGATATGTATAATATTTAAAAGATTTAGTTGAATTTTAAAAGGACTTCATGAAATTTTAAGAGATTTTTAAGGAAGTTTAGGGAATTCAAAGAATGTTAAGGAATTTTAAAGTTCCTCGTGGAATTTTAAAGGATTTCACAATTTTTTTAAGATTTTCTACATTTGATTTTTGAATGACGTGAATTTGTAAGAAAGTAAATAAATAATCGTGCGCGTAGCGCACGTGTTGGTCTGCTAGTTGTTTTAAATTGTAAAAAAATTATTAATAAGAAAAATTAAATTTCCTCCCACTGTGCAACCTGAGCATGCTTTCCAAGAGAAAATATATATTTCACGTAAAAGTGTACAACATTTTTATTCGACTTTGTCGCACTGCGTCGATGAGTTACAACTTTTACAATTTTCCTTGAGAGAAAGGCCAGGAAGACTCGATGAGATTTATTTTTGTCGGTCAGGGGAATGGCCATTCTGAAAAATACATTATGGAATTCCCGAGATACTTCGAGAGTGGTGCTTTCGAGAGCAAAGTTAGAGCGTTTTTCCGTTAGAAAGAAACTAATGTTCCATTGCCGATTGAGGTCAAACCGTGCACGCATCTTTCACTGACATTTCTACGTTCATTTACGCTTGAATAGGTCCATATTTCATTCATTAAAATTAAAACTACAATCTATGTTTCAAAAAGTTATTAAATTAAATCCCATTTAAATATATTATGACTCGCCATTAGCTTTATTTTATAATGATTAATTATATTTCACTATTATAAATTATAACATTCACTTCGTGCATTAAATTTTAATGAATATAATTTACCTAATCGAACGTTGGGAGAAAACAACTCTCAGCTTTAATGTATGTAACAAAAAGGGTGAATGCTACAGCTGGGATAAATTTAATGCTTTGCGAGAGGGAAAATTTTGTGTGAAAATGTGGGTTTAGGAGGATACTCAAAGGACTGTTTACCAACGACTAACGATGTCGTCTGTACTTACAAGAATCAATTAACGAGGGTAGAAAAAGGAATTTCAAGGACGTGAAAGGGTGCAAAAGCCAGTCAACATCCCCTGGTTGACGACCTTAAAATTATTCACCTTCTACGACAAAAGCACTCAAATGACTCCCTCCCGAGTTACATAACACGTGCATATTTTAACACTTCTAGTTTAAAGGTGCAAAAATAAAGGAGAGAGACCACTCTCTAAATTTGAATCAGTGAAAATTTCACTGATTTAATTAGTGATTAAGTATTTCACTGATAAATCAGTGATTTGAGACTTTTCACTGATCAATTCAGTAATTAGTCCACTGATTATCAGTAAGTTCTTACTAATTTAATTAGTGAACCGATATAACCTTTATAAATTTCATAATAAAGTATACTTATTATTTTTGGAAATCAAATTCCAATTTCAATCTGTAAATTCAGTAATTGTGGAAATTTTGAATTCACGTTGAAATTTTAATTTGGATTTCATAATGAATCAGTGACTTTTCACTGATTCAGATTTAGAGAGCATTAAGTTGGAAAATTTTAACTTTGGACGCTTCTCAATTGCTGAAATAACTCATTTAATACCAGATATACTTTTTATTTAATTTACATATATACTATAATTTACTATCAGCCGGAAAATATTTTAAAACCCTCATAAAAAGTTTACGGATCGTATAAAATATAGGACGGTCATTGAACCAACATAAATCACATAGAAAATCGATCGAGAGCCTTTTGTCGAGAACGTACTTGTGCCATTTGTATCTGTGTACCTGTTGATACTTGGTGCTGATTTTCCTGTTTTCCTAAGGCCTTTTTCCTACCACTAACACCAAGAAAGGCGATGTCGAAAGAAGAGACTCAACCCCTGTCGATACGAAGATGGAGACTCGGTTACGTAATAAATATTTTACGCGATATTTATGGTGGATACCAGTATCTACTCGCTCCAGTTTATTGCACTGGGAGATCTCGTCGATCGTTTCCTGCTACTGAGTTACCGTATGATTCAAAAGAACGTACCGCCTATAAACGACTCTTTACTGCCATCGTTCATTCACTCCTTTATTTGAGCCCAGATCGACTCTTTCTCGATTAATGGCAAAAAAAGTCACGAAGTTATACGGTTTCATTTTTTTAAAAATCTTTTTTTAATTGATTTATGCATTTTATTATTGATTAATTCCGCTTTTCATTAAACTTATTTTCATATCCTATCATTTTTATCGTCAATCGATTTTCCATATACGTATATATAATAAGTAGAATGATAAAAACGATTCTTGTCTTTATATATTCAATAGAGCCATTCGACCTTCGATGAAACGAACAGTAGGACTTTTTCTACAAAACAGGAAGCTACGAAAGCTAAAAGATGATTGTCCCACTTTGTTTTACGATCGAGATCGTTCCCCGAGAATGAGCCTCACCCATATCTACGCGTGCTACGCATTTAACTTTATTCGCTATTCAAGTTCTTACTTTTCCGCTTCGTAGTCCTGTTTCTCTAAAATAACTCTGCTCCACTTTAATATACAATTTGTTATAAAATACATCAAAATGTACTCCATACTTTTTGTGTTTGTACTGTTTTTTAAATAGCATATATTAGCTAAGCCAAAATGCTACTGTTTGCACTTTTTATTAAAGGGTTCGATTGCCTCTATTTTTTTTCCATTTTTTCACATACCAAAAGCTTTGCATGTTCCAATCAACGAACTATTTTTGCCCAATTCTATTTTATCCAGAAATTCCAACTAAAAATAACGCATTACAAGTTTCTTTCATATAGAAAAATATTTCGCAAATTAATCAATATTTTAAAACTGTTTCTAGATTAAAATACGATCAATATAAAAATTCGTTCATTTGAACGTTCAGAATTTAAACTACAGTTTTTTCCTATATCCCATCTTTACAATGAAAACAATTATTGCTGAAATTTTCCTATCTCCTAGAATTGCGAATTCTTATGCGACTTTCAAGGGAAGCTGATTTCCGTTATGAATCCAGTTACGAGTGCGAAAAAAAAATTGAGGAAAGAGATACGACTTTGGAGGTGGAACGCACGAAGCTAAACTTTTTTGTTTACATTGGCTGGCCACTTTTTTCTATAAACTTTCTCAATCGAGATCGAGACTCTCTCGGCTCACACGACGACGAACAGGTGCACTCAAGACTAACCAATACCGGTCTAATCTCCTTCCTGAGAAATGTCATTTGCATATTGAACTAGAATCAGCCGAGATGCATTTCCTTTTCCTACTTTTCTAGATCGCCATATATAACTGTACATTAGTTGACAAAAGTAAAAGCTTTTAAAACAAAAAATAACTAAAAATAAAAGAAATTTAATACTTTTAAGTTTTTACAATTTTTTACAATTTTTTATTTTGTAATAGACTTTTTATGCACCTGTCCATTCGAGATTTACATATTATAATCATTCAGAATCTGCCAGTAGTGAGTACCGTTGCTTGTACCAGAGTCAAGATTCGAGTACAAGCAAGGATACTCGAAATACCGTCTCTCTTTTCTCTCTCCTTCTCTACTTTCTCGTCTTCCCTTTTCTCTTTCTTATTTGCCACTTTACCGACAGTAACCGCGAAACCGCGACTTCTCGACTGCCATTTGACCTCTTGCCACTACTCAGAATCTATTTGACCCTATTTTGCAGACTACGATCGAAGATGTACCACTTTATCTTCGTTATTTTACAAAGACAGAAAAGTAATAGATCAATTTGCCTTATGCTTCTTATTCTTGTAAATTTTTTTCTTTCATACAATTCAGCATTAAAAACAATCGTTTGAGCTTTTTTTAAACTTTTTTTCTCATTTATTTCTCCATATAAATATTTTCCGCTTATTTACTACCGTTTCATAATTAGGAAATTATGAAGTATTTATAAATTTTGAAATCAGTAGATTTTAGAAAGCCACTTGCAATAATCGTTATAATCAATACTCTCAAATGTTCTATTTTTTCTTTCTATTTTAAAAAAATGATTGAGTCGAAGTCGAAATATCGTAACGCCTATTCCGCACTCCTGATTCGTCGTGTAAATATCGATAGTTAATAATCATTTTGTCACGAGTCTAAACTCGAAATAATTTTCGAGTTTAGAAATCTAGGAATTTTATGGGGATTTTGTGAAATTTTTAAAGATTTCAATGGAAGATAATGGGATTTTAAATGTTACCGTATAGAATTTTCAGGAATTTCAAGAAGTTTCTGGGAATTTTTAAAATTTTTCACGACTTTGATCAGATTTCAATCGGACTTCAAGGAACTTTTATGACTTTTAAAATTTTCGAAGGTTTTCATCAAATTTTAAGGGATTTCAAAAAATATTTCTAATTTATAAAAGATTTTATAATATTTTTAAGGATTTCATGGAATTTGATATGAAATCTTTAATGATTTTAAGAGATTTTAAGAGTGATTGTTACGAAATTCAAAATATTTTTAGGATATTAAAATGATTTTGTAGAATTGTATGAGATTTTAGGATATTTCGTGAAATTTTAGGGAATTTTAAAATCTTTGTAAGAGTTTTATGAGATTTTAAGGAATTTGAAATATTATCCTGAAATTTTAAGGAATTTTATGAGATTTCTAATAATTTCAAGTGATTTCGAGGGATTTTTCTAATATTTAAATAATTTTGTGAGCATTTTGAAGAATTTCATGGAATTTGAAGTTATTTCTAATACTTTTAATATATGTTAATGGATATAAAAGAGATTTGAATTGTTATCATTGAATTTAAAAGAATCTCAAGAAGTTTCTGAAAATTTTAAGTGTTTTCAAAAAATATTTCTAATTTATAAAAGATTTTATAATATTTTTAAGGATTTCATGGAATTTGATATGAAATCTTTAATGATTTTAAAAGATTTTAAGAGTGATTGTTACGAAATTCAAAATATTTTTAGGATATTAAAATAATTTTGTAGAATTGTATGAGATTTTAGGATATTTCGTGAAATTTTAGGGGATTTTAAAATCTTTGTAAGAGTTTTATGAGGTTTTAAGGAATTTGAAATATTATCCTGAAATTTTAAGGAATTTATGAGATTTCTAATAATTTTAAGTGATTTCGAAGGATTTTTCTGATATTTAAATAATTTTGTGAGCATTTTAAAGAATTTCATGGAATTTGAATTTTTATCATTGAATTTAAAAGAATCTCAAGAAGTTTCTGAAAATTTTAAGTGATTTTCATGAATTTTAAGCGATCTGACATTTTTTCAAAGGTTTCTTGGAATTTTTAGAGTTTTTCACGAAGTTTAACATAGATTTTAAGAGCTGAGACAAATAAAATATATTAAATTATATAATATTGAAAAAGAATGTAAATGCGCGCGCGGAGCGCGCATTCGTTCTTGTTAATTTAAGCTCGCTAGTCGGCTTTTTAATCTATTCGAGAGCCTTTAAATCCTGCTCGAACATTCTAATTGCGCACATGGTGTTCGTCATGAACGAAATAAATCAAACTCGAGCATTTACAGGTGCTATCTACGATTTATGAACGAACTCGAAACAGCGATTCGAAAATTAGATAGTTTCAAACTCTAAATCGATCAGATAATTGAAATTGAAAATAAGAGTCGAGTTTTATCCATTTTTCTCATTGATATTTTATGTTACTAATCTTAATAACAAATCTCGTGCGAAATAAATATTGCAGATCAAGAAAATAAATCAACGTATCACCCTCCATTTTCACCCCTAAGCGATCTCTGTTTTCGCAGAGAGAATGCAACTTCACCCCTAAATTCTGAATCACCAATGTCACGTGACATCCGCCTTTTATGCGTCCATGCACAAATATTCAAGATTGTCCACCCTAGTTCAAGGGCGACATTTTTGTGCGTCATTTGAGGCAGAAAATTCGTCTAAAATAAATTCTGACTTCTTCATTTTACTCAATAAATATTAAATTTGTAATTTTTTCCCTTGGTATAATTAATTAATTTTTAACTAGAATTATGCGTACAGAACGATAAAATATCTAATTCAGATATTTTTTAAATAAAATTAAATGTTCAATTTTGAAGTTTGATTTTGATTTCTTCGTTTTATGGAAAAAGTATCGAAATTAAATATTTTTTCGCTCTGTACGCAGTATTATAATTAGAAAAAGATTAGCGCTACAGAGCTAAACAATATTTATCTATAATTTTCGTTGAGTAAAATGGAGAATTGAATTTTGAGCTTAACATTTGGATCCAATGCCCTTAATTGAAAAATACAATTTTCTTAATTGGTATTCAGTTTTTCTTAAAACATATTGAGGTTTAAACTCTCGAAGAGAGAAATATTTAAGACGCCATCTGCGCCATATTTAAAGACATGTGGTAATTAGTTAATTACCATAAGAGCAAATTTACTTTCGCCAACTTTACGCTCAGAATAATGAATATTTTTTGTAATAATAAATATTTAATTTACCTCTGTGTCGCACAGACGGAGGATGAATCAGTTTTAGATGAAAAGTATTTATTATTGCAAATGTAAAGATGGCGAAACTAAATTGCTTTTTTGATAAAGTACCACATCCTTTCAAAATTTGTCAAATAAAAATGTCAAATAAATAAAATCAGTATTAAAAACTCATGTCTTTTCCTTCGGGGATGAGAAAATTCTGTAATTTTAATACATACTGAATTTTCCAGACCAGCAGCTGCTGCAAATCAGTCCAACTTTTCCTCCCATCCTGGATTTCGGAACAATAAAACCCTCACTGATTCAATTCCTCTTCTATGGAAAGAAGACACGGAACGACACAATTGAGGGCAAAACAAATAAAATTCGACCACTCCACACACAAACCTATGTAAACTTCTCTGGCCTCGTCACGCTTTTCACGGAAAATGGCGAGTCTTTTGGATTTCGGACCGGTAAATATTGAGTAAACACTGATAAACACTCACAACATTTGTTTTGGAGGTTCATTGTCCACGTGGTGAAATAACTAAATAAACATTTTTTTCTCTATCTAGCATTTCCTACAAAAGAGTGATACTCTGATTTTTTTGATTCTTTGTTCAGTTTAGTATTTATTTATTTACCCATTTTTAAAATGAAATTATGAAATAGCCTGATTGAAAATCAAGTCCTTGGAATTTTATATTTCTGGTTTCTGCACTATGTGCAAGAGTCGGTTAACCAGTATACAAATCAATACAAGGCGAGATTATAGTTTTATTGAATTAGCAACGTTCATTGACTCGCGACAGAAAGTCAGTCAGTCGAAATGTCACAGCTTTCGAAAAGCGTGAATTTAAAAATTCTCCACCTTCAAATCTTCCTTTTATTACTTTCCTTTTTCCTTCACAAAAATATCGTGAAATTATTCAATTTTTTCCCATAATTATTAAAAATGCCAAACTGGTTTTAGTATTAAATTATACTGTTATTAAGATATGAAAAATTAATTTCTTGAAAATATTATTAGCAGAATATATAATCCAAAAGCTGTAAGTAGACCACCGATTCAATCAGCTAATTGAATCAGTGACCAAATGTTAATAAACAATTTCCAAAGAATCAGAAAAGCGCTAATTTTCAATTAAACCACTGGAGAATAATTTTCTCTTGCAGAAATGAAGGTCAAAGACCCGACTGGACCGTTCAGACATAAAATCGGCTTTTATTTCAAGAAAAAAATACCGGTTTGTGTATCTGTCTTTTGAAAGCAAGAACAAATACCGAGTGAATTTTTCAGCGAAAAAAAAAACTCTATTTTTGAAAATTTAATAGGGGACAAAAAAAAGTTTATTTCTATTTACATTGCGAGTACAAAACCACCGGTTGAATAAAATCACGCGCGAATCAATTGAAACGACTCGCATCGCTCGCGCGTCTAGCATATACTGAAAATAATGTCCGCTACTACTCGCGCCTCGCGCTCGTCGCCGCCAGCGGCGTTGCCAGTTCGTTGGAGATTGTTGGAGATTTTCGTATTCTCTGATGCACAGACTCTATTGTTTTAAAAACTGGTGCAATTTTCTGCCAGCAGGCAATACGACATAAAGGAATCACTTAAAGGGGCTGCATTATTAAAGCCCGAAAAGAATGCATAAATTTTTAAATTGGTCTCGAACCCTTCCTATTTACTATGCATGACTTGGCCCCCAAAATTAGTCCTTCACAGATAAATCTTATTAAAAAATCAACTATTTTCTAATATTTTAAATGAGGCTTCGTAATTAAATTCGTTTCCAATTTATTTTTATTTGAAAAAGAGGCTTCAGAGGTTCAAATGATTTTCAAAAGCTAGAAAAAGATATTTTGAAACCATTTTAATTCTACTATTTAGAGAATGTTTACTTAATTAAAATTTAATTGGATTGAAAGTGGATTATGAGCTGGTTCAATGGGCGATACGACGCTAATCAAAATCTATGAAGGAAGAAACGTGATGGACTTGAATTAGAATACATATTATATAAATGATCCGTTTGAAAAGCCCTGCAGTCTGCTTTACAATTTAAATTTCTCTTTATATAGCGTATTGAGATAGAGTTAATTATGTTTTTAATTAAATTCGAGCTTTAAAAATATTCTAGAAAAATCCAAAATATTTTATGTCCATCAACATCAGTTTGAAGAAATGTAATTTGTATTTTTTTTGCCTAAAAAACTGAATAGCAAAAGATATAAAGTTTCTTCTCTTGATTGCTTCATCAAAAAACAGACATAGTGCTTGAAAAGCTAAACGGCAATTAAATGCAAATTATTCGAAAGGCAAACGTCAATGAAATCGGTAAATTTATTTAATGAACAAGGTCTACTTTGCATGGAACCAATTTTGACGCCCCAAGTCATAATGACCCGAAGGGACAAATAGAAATTACGCCCTCTGTCAAGTAAAAGCCATCCATATATTTGAACAAATGTCATAACAGGACAGCTAATCCAAGGGCAGAATGTGAAAAGTGGATTAAAATATTTCCTTTGTAAAAGTAGGATACAAATTTTTAATCTGGAAAATTTCTATTCCACTTTTACAAACGAAATACTTTTATTCCCTTTTTACTATCAGCCGCTCAATTTTTTCTCGGAAAAGATCTGGTCAATTTTCTGAATTACTGCAATCAAAACTTTACTACTGATCTTCAGGAGATTACGGTGAATTAAAGAGATATTTAATGGACGTGAAAGAGAAAAGAATCGAAGGTAAATGGCTCGAAAGACAAGTGACATTTGAAGCTTTATCTTTATCGACAAACTTATCGACAGTTGTAGAAGCTGCTTTTCTCCATTAATTTATAAATCGTCAAATCTTCTATTTTTTTTTTTATTACGTCATTCCTTTTATCCAATAAATCAATATCGAATCTTCTTAAAAATATCTTTGAATATAAATCAACCTTAAGAAATTCAATTGAAAAGAAAAAAAAAGAGGTCTGACCAGAAATGAACATTGTTTGCAGAATATTTGTTTCATCTTGTTGGCTGACTGAGTGGCTGCTGGAATCGATCGTCTAGGGTTGGAGCCAGCTATTGGCTAAGAGGAAAGGTCGTCGTTGGTAGGCTCATTGATATTTAATGATCGAGTGCGGACTTGAGGTAACGACCAACGACCAGTGACCGGAAATCCGAGTTCAGTCGATCTATATACCGACCTCTACATATCAAATATCTACATAGGCATGTAAGTCTTACACCTAGTACAAGTACAAGAACCTACATGTTGCATATGCACCATTCACAAGAATAGAACTTTTCTTCGTGACTTTTAATGTTATTGAACTCGTGACAAAATGGTTTTTCTAATTAATAGAATGTTTAACAAAATTAATTACTAAATAGATTTTATTGTTGAATTTTAATGAACGTTCAACTTTAAATTAAGACCAGTATGGTCTTCCGAAAAGGTGAACGAACTTATTAGGCCAAATAATGCAGCTCTGGTGGGCGAGAGCAGGATCCTGAATGTCCTCAACTCATGTAACAGAATACATAATTTTCTCTCGTGGACCACCTGGGCCTCCATGAATCAAAATCCATAAACGTCATAAATTAATGCTACAAACCATGTACAATATTCATAACTAGGGAAATTATTCACCGGATGAGTTTCCATTTCCTTTCTCTTTGAAATGCATTACCTCATGCAAAAAAATTCAAAATAAAAGAATGAAATACAATAAAAAATAATTACCAAGAAAATAAAATATAAATAGAATAAAAGAGAAAACCTATTTAGACTTATTTCGATAAAAATAAAGTAAGGAAAGTAAATCCAGGAAAAATGAAAGATAGTACAAAACTTTAATAAATGCAAAGATCGTATACAACTCTTGATTGTCTAGATGCATTAAAATTTAAAGTATCTAATCCAATTTGAAAACTTCTCTATTTACAAATCATAGCCTAGATAAACGAACTACAAAGACTAAACCCGATTGCACCAGAGCTTAAAAAAGAATTTTCTTCAAAACAAGAAAACCCCAACTGCTGTTTAAAGTTAATCGTCGCATAAAACATGACGGATTAAATATTTACTGTCAAAATTCTCTCTAAAACCAATCTTTCCAGATTCTTCATAATTGGGACATTTTTAATTTAAAGCTTTAAGTACTAAGGCCTTCAGATCTCTTGTTTTATTGTATTAAAAAATATTTAATCTATTTATAATACATGATCTGGACAAGAGAATCTGGAAAATAAGGCAACGAGAAAAAACGCATTCTTTCGGATAGGATCATATAAGTTCTAAACTATTTAAATCCCCTTTTGGATTAAGTCAGGAATAATAGTAATATAAAAATGTATGTACATTTAATCTCCCTAGGGAATAATACTGACCTATTTACAACATTAAATCTAATTAATTTTAAGTCATGAAAATGCGAAGTACAATCTCTGAAATAAAAGCCTTTACAGTAGAACCTCCCATATTTTTCTCACTTAGAAATATTCAATTTTATCAAAACTCCTTGTTTTAAAAAAATATTATTTATGTAAAAATCTAAAATAAAGGAGGTTCAAGTAGTTCGACTTCAAATCCCGAAAACCCAATCAAATAAATAGCGATTTTCAACCGTAGAACCGCAATTATAAATATTTATAATATTATATATATATTTATAATACTTGATCATTTATAAATGATTGATAATTAATAATTGAGAATTAAATATAATTTACAAATTCACACATCGAAACTCGCACGCAATCCCAGGCCGTGTTCCAACTCGCGAATCGACTTTTCTCACTTTTTCTTTTTTCCTAGAAAAGACTAGATTTCAAATGTCAAAGTTCACGGAGAAGATCTTGTTAAATATTTATTTAGTAGGAAGAGAATAGAAACAATCGTATTAACTTCATCTCATTCCCAGCTTCGAGTAAAAAATATATATGAACTCGGAATATACTTATTTGAAATTTACTTATTTACTTGTTCAATTTAAAATTTCCAATTAAACTGATCAATTTTCTTTCCGAGAATAATTTTATGGATCAAAAGAAGATAGAGTTTATTTCTGATACAGATATTATTATTATTATTTGAAGCACGACCGTAAGTTGGAAAGCGGCCTTGGTCTTCTTTTTCTTATATTTCATGGCTATTAATGGCGTTTTCGCAGGTACTTTGGTAATCAGCAAAGCTGGACATTGCATAATTATTTTTCGTCAAGCTTAGAAATATTCGCCTGCTTCGTTGTTTTTTTCTTTACAATACCAAACGAAGTTTGAGTTTTTTTAAGTAATTTCGAGGAGGGTAATCGGATCTAATTTTGAGCTTTTGACAAGAAAGTTTTTTTTAGAGTTTAGTAAGAATTATGAAAAATTTTGAATTGGTTCGAAGAAAGGAAAATAAAGATGAAGCTTCTAATTAAAGTGATAGAAATGTAGAGAATTCAAAATGAAATTACCTGAGTTTTGATGCAACCAAGAATTTAAATTAAAATTGAATCTTCATTTTTATCTCCCTTAAAAAAACTTTGTCGAAAATTATAAATCTCTTAAATTTCACACCAAGATGAAGTTATGTTCTAAATGTGGTTTCTCACAGTTTTGGTGCAAAATTTGAATGAGAAATTGTCTTTTTTTCAGTTTGAATCTCATTTTTCAAAAAATTAATCTACATCAATAGAACCTTTACCCTCTATTTCAATCTCTCCTTTCAAAATTTTGGCTTCTAAATCAAGGTCCTAATTACAATTTTGGAGCGCTATCTTGCAGAAGAAGTCGTCGAGACAGAAGTCAGAATTGGAACACGGCTTGGTCCTCTCACTTCCTGAACACCACCCCACCAGTCGTGAAGAGCCACTCACCTGCCCTCGTCGACTCCTTCTGCAACTCCCCCTCTCTCGTCTCATCTCTTTTGATCTCCTCGGAAGAAGTCCTCGCCATCATCATCCTCGAGTCTTGGCCTTCTGGGCCTGTGGATACTTGCTCGCTGGTTGGCAACCCTCGCCCCGAGTCCGCCATCGACGTGCGCTGCTGTTCCTGGTGTAAGCAGGCGCTCGACAGTAGGTCCCACTGACGGAGCTTTTCCCGGTCGAGTTCGAAAGACGCGGAGGTCGCTGACGTCTCTGCGTTCGACCGAGTCGGGGGAAGGTTGCCTTCCACTAAAAAATGCTTCTCGAGGGTACTCGGCTTCCTGTAGGCCTCGTTCTCTGGGTCCCAGACATAGCCCCCTGCACCAATTCTGTCCATCGTCAACATCTCATAAGCGTCGTCATCATTTTGATTCAAACTCTGGTCCAAGCTCTGATGATTCGAATTCAAAACTTCATTCGGATTTTGATTCTCATTTTCGTTGGATCTTCTTTTAACTCTTGGTCTCTCCTCTTCTCTTAAGACGACATTATCATTAACATACGTCGCACCTCGAGTTATCCTCGCCCTAGATTTAGACTCCGGCCTCTCAACTCTTGCAGATCTTGGAGGATTATCTAAATTGTCCAAGGACCTCGCATGTCTCAGACTCACTCTTCTAAGACTCTCTCTCCAGAGGGAATCTTGCTCCCAAGGATCTTCACCTTCAAAAGTTCCTTGATTGTTACTCACTCGATTAGCAGCCTCAGGTTCCAAGTTTTCATTCCTATCCAGTGTTCTACTTTCCAAACTCCTGTTTTCACTCAGAACCCTATTCGCCCTGTTCCTTTCCTCCACTAAGTTCTGCAATCCCACATCATCTAGAAGTCCCTCCAAAGACCTAGACCTCCTATGCGAAGTCTGCTGAACCGGGAATTCAGGACACTCCATTTGCTGACTTCCAGATTTATCTCTCAATCCATGAGGATACAAATTTCTGGTGTTGATGTCCGGGAGCGAATCGTCAGGAAGTAGATCAGTAGACTTTACTCTTCTAAGTGTATCTGCCTCGTAAAAATTCCTCTTATCAACAAGTCCCGCCTTATCTTCTGCTAGGAACTGAGATGTCGTTTTTCTTAATTCGGCAGCGATTCTCCGAGCCTCATCGATGTCGTCAACTTGAATCTGTCTTGGCATTTGCCTGACGATTGGATTCACCATTCTTCCAATGTCGTTTCGTTTGCTCATGGAAGCATCGCCTCGTTGGTTGTTGAGTTGAGGAAGCCTTGAGGTGTGGAATAGGGAAGATCTCGGCTGTGTTTCTGCACTTACTCCGGCTTGCAAGTCTGAATAGTAATAAGGAGCGGATTCAGTTGTTAAAGATGAAGAGGGCAAGTATTGAGTTTGATGAGTTTTAATTACAGGATACTGATTAGAATCCTGACTTGAAGATGATCTATGATTTGGTGAAAGAGAATATCCGGCGGAATCTTGACTCGCTGATCGAGAGTGCTGCGGAATTCGAGGGTCAGTTTGATGCCCGATTGGCGAGATTTGTTGAGGTCTGGAATAACTTGAATCCCTCGAGTGCGAACCAGCTGATCCTGACCTAGATCCTTGAGCGGATCCTGTTCCAGCTCCTTGAATAGATCGTGGACTGCTTCGCGAATTCTCAAGAGTAGAACCTCTCAATGGTGAAAAATTAGTAATATTCTCGTAATGTGCATCCCCAGTGAAAGATTGCGAGTGTTGATGTGAAGGAGGAAGATCGCTAACTCTCATTGAAGGCAGACTACTCGCAGAACTAGTTTTACTTCTTGTTCCATTGCTAAAAGGTTGATCGAGGCTCATTTTATTCTGGCATGTTGTTTTTTGAAGCTTGTCAGAAACTAGCATGTTCTCGTTGAAACCATAGATACTGTTGTAACTAAGATCCTTTGCATATAGATCAACATTGAAAGCATCTCTCGCCTGCAATTCTTCCAGATATTGATCCAAGTCGATACTCGCGCCATCAAATCGACTACCAAGGGATTCTAGTTCATCCAAACTATCCAGAACTTCACAAACTTCATCGCTGACAGGTCTTCTCTTCATCTTCCTGTGTCTAGCTTCCTCTTCTGGGTTTCGCAACTCAGTCGAATCACTTCCTGCACTTTCTAGGGATATTCGACTGTCCCTGAAGGTGGAGCTGATCGTCGTTTCAGAGAATCTGGAAGGCGATCGATGTGTCTCGACCTGACCTGCTGGTTTATTCCACTTGGGAGAATCCCTTGAGTAATCTCTTGAGAGAGGAACTTGAGGCGATCCTTTTTTCAATTCTAGTGAATCTTGCATCTCAAGAGACTCTAAATCTTCCATCGGAGGTGGCGATGTTGGAATTGGAGGTGGAGATACTAACTCACTATCTGATGAATCGTGCAGTTCAGCAATTAGAGATCTACTAGCACCTAAATAATAAGAAGCAGGCCTAAAAGTATCAGAGAGACTGAATCTTGGATGTCTTGGTGCATCGATAGAGTCCAGATCCTTTGAAGATTCGTCGTCAGCATCGGAACTATCAGACTTTAAAGCAGTTAATATATCTGGAAGGTCTGATTTTTCCTGGTCCCTTTTCTCAGACTTCTTGCTACTCGTTTTCTCCTCCCTCTCAAGATGATTAAGTTCCATATAAACTGGCTCCATCTTGTTTCCAGAAACACAAACGAACTCGTAGTGCGAAGCTTCTAGAGTTGAATAGTCTCCATACTCGTGTTTCTCTTCGGAATTGGGAGCAAGTAAGGAATGTGAAATTCCGTTTTGTGTCATTTCAACGTAGGAACTTTCCTCGTGATCTAGATTGGAAAAGAGGGTCTCCATAATTTTTGGTGTAGGTCCATCGTCTGCATTAGGATCCAGAATTGCCTTCCGAGGTGCCATTGGTAGATAGTGATTTTCGGGAGAGGCGTCCTCTTTAGGAATTGGAGAATTGTCCTCACTCTCTCCGGAAAATTGATCCCTGTGGGTAACTAAAGATTCGGTCACGCTTAGACGGTTGTAGCCTGATGGAGAACTTTCTAAATCTTCTGTTCCTTTTGAGGTTTTACGTCTTCTTCTTCGATCTTCTGATTTTCTTCTGATGGTTCCAGTGTAACTCTCAGACGTTTGTTGAGTTTGGTATTCTTTTTCATGCTTCTGATATTCTTGTTCCTGATCTTTTCGATCTGGATATTCTTGCTTCTGATATTTTTGCTTTTGATATTCTTGCTGTTTCTGATACTCTTGAAGCTTTTGATACTCCTGAAGCTTCTGATACTCTTGCTCCCTTCGATACTCCATATAATCCTCCTCTCCGCTTTTTTCCGGCTGGTCCAAATCACTGCCAGTATCATAAAGAAGAGTCTCAGTATCGCTAAAAACTCCACGATGTTGGACCTCCTTCTGCTTATCGTCTTCCTGCTGTCTCACTTGCTGCGACTTCCTCTCAAAATCCGCAAGCAGGTCCTTAACAGATTTGTTCCTATCTTTTTTACTGCTTTCTTCATCGATATTTTCAGAACCCAAAGCAGAGTCTCGAACCTTTCTATCCAACTTTGACACGTGAGCTTCCGTCGCTTGCGGTGGGGAAATTTTCAGAGGTTCCTGCATTGTCAGAGTTTCCTTAACTGGACTCGAACATGATTCAAAAGATTTTATTCTACTTTTAACCAAATTCACAGTATCTGTTGACTCTTCTTTTGAAACCTCCTTTGAAGAATCTTTGTTGGCATCTGTTTCAGGGCCCTTGTTAGAGTCTTCTTCCTCTTCTTTGGAAATCCACTGAACGTTTTTTGGTGTTTGCCAGGTTTCTCCAGGAATGTATCCGGCGAGAGTGCTGAGTTTCCCGGCTTCGTTACGAGTGATGGGTTGGTTGGAGTAGACACTTGGGGTTTTTAGAATTCCAGAGGGTTTCTTTGGCTCGAGTGGCTCTGTTGGAATGGCCTTCTTCGAAGAAGTGATTTCCTTGGTGGATGGTTTTCCTTCGAGGTAGGTGACTTCCTCATAGCCGGCGTCTGGTGGAATTCCGCAAAGGGTCGAGGGGCTAACGATACCGGCGAGGCTGGACTTGTGAGTGTTGTCGACAGGGGTCGTGGATGACCGATCCTCCCCAAAATTGCGGGGGCTCCTTCCTGCATGCGAGGGTCTACGCGTGCGCTTCCTCCGGACATCGCCCAGCTCTGATTCGTTATCAAACAGATACATTTTGAGTTACTTTGCTTCAATTCCGGAAAGATTTTAAAGTACCCAGTACCAGGAGAAGCGGAAATCTCTGCATCGAGAGGTTCAACTAAATTGGACCTTTTTGTACTAAGACTAATTTCAATTAAATTGAATCATTTTTGTGAACGATGTAGACTGTCTTTCTGAAAATAATTGGCGGGCTATACGTTTGTTTCATAGAAAAAAATTATTAAGAGATTCTATCTTTAAAATGAGTTCAAAAGCTTCCAAATTTAATTGATAAATTGTTCAATTTAAATGCTCTCAAATATTAAGCTATTTAAATTTGAAATCTTGATTCAAAAAGTCACCAAATTAAATATCGTTTTGATCAAAAAATAAGAAACTTAGAAACTTTAAAATTTAGTTACAATTAATTATAGAGACGCAAATATTTTTAAAAAATTTATAGAATCTAAATTTAGATTTAAAATTCCTTATTTTTGAAAACAAAATATTATTTTTGGATTTGTATTTGATCTTCTCTCGATGTAGAGATTGGAATTGGAATTGGGTGAGATTAGTTTGAGAAACGAGCTTGAGACGATGACGTTCGCAGGACGAGAGTGTTAGTTGACCTACGACATGCCATGCTTTCGACGGCCTTCAAAAGCTCTTAGGGTGTTAATTCTATCAAACCAGACCCACCATCGCCAGATAGAAGGAGCCCCGAGAAGAAAAACTCTTCTGTTGAATCATTCTTTAAAATCTCATTTTTCAATTATTCTGATTCTGCTGCACTTTTCAACTCGAGAGATTATTTTTAAAGCAGAGAAGAATATTATATGAAAATGTAAAAGGATTATCCCTCTCGAGATACAATACATATTCTCTAACGATTTACGTGCATCTCGTTAGTCCGACGAGAGGTTTAGTAAATTTTAAACAACCAAGCATAAAGAATCGAAATGCATTAAAGAAGAGAAAATGAAGTGGTAGAATTAACATTTTTTTTTTAATTAAATTATTTAGTCCCGATTCTTCCGCTCGAAGTTGGTGTCAGGATTAGTAAGAAATTAAACTTTGAAATGTTTTACAGGACAATAATCGATGCAAAGAGAAAAGTTAGACTTAATCTTCTCGACTATTGGGTGTAAAACTTTAAAGTTTAATGAACGTTGTTAAAACTTTTATCTACGTAACATGTAATTATGTACATTACAGAAAGCTTATCCAACTCTACTGATGAGCGCAAGATTACAAAGTGGAAGAAACTTGGAACTCTAGTTGGGAAATTCTTGGCACGAAGTGCTGTTTGATATCGATTGTAATTTTCCCTTTTATTTGGTAACAGTCGCCGATAAAAAACAGATTAATTTTCAACTTTTTATATTTCAAATCTTCCGAGTTTTTTAAATGAGTTCCAAATTACTTGAAATATTTTAGGGTGGAGAATGAAGCGATGTCTTGGTTTTTACAATTAGATGATAAGTTCAGGAGAGGAGGTTTCCCTACCTTCGTCATCGCTGGAGTAGCTGTTGTAGCGCGATACGTTCGTCACGGATCTTCTCCCGTCGGAGCTTTTACTTCTTACATGAGGTCGATGAGTTTCGTCTCTTCTCCTCGAGTGGCGAGCTTCTGCAAGAGAGGCTTCGTGAGCAGCTAAATCAAGTAGAGCTTGTTGTTTGTAGTAGCTCGATAACTCGTTTTGAGTTGTGCCCCTGTTCGTGGAGCCGGAAGGTTTCCTGGTCAATGGGGACTGCAGCATACGCTGCTTCCATTCTAGTAGACGCTTCATCGATTCCTCGCGCTAAAGGAAAATAATTTCTTTTATAAACTCAGTTTAAAATGTCGCCTAAAAGCGTGTCTTAAGTTTAAAATCAATAATAAGTAGGTAATATTCTTGATTGTCGAAATTTCTATTTTCAGTGTAAGAATTGTGAGGAATATTTTGAATGAAAATTACTTTGTCTCTGAAACTGTAAAAATGTAAATTATAAGACAAACAATGAATAGATGAGTCATGATTTCCGCAGTCTGATAGAGGAGACTCACGTCTTGGCCGTGTCTAAAATTCCGTGGTTCGTGGTGAAAGCTACGAACGACGAGTTCGTGACGATATTGCTAATGACGCGCAACGAATGCACTTACCTGTCGCAGGTACTATGAATCATGCCTAAAGAGTACAGACTACGCGTTTTGCTCATCACGGGAAACGCTCATGAATCATTTTTATGACATTTTACTTCCGAAAGAAACATACATTACTCGCTTTAGTTCCAGAATTACCTCACAAGTCAAATATTATTTTCAAGTTATACAAATATCAAGTGTGAAATTCCACATTCTTTAAAAATTCTACTTCTGGCAAGGAACAGTAAAGTTGAAATTCTGGTTCCAATCGTCTATTTTTATTTTAAATTCTTATAACAATCCGATTTTAAAAGCCTTAAACGTAGAAGGCCAGATTCAGGGATGAAAATGTTGTGTAATACCACACTGTGGGGACACGGAATTTAATGAAGAATTAAAAAAAGGGTTTAAAGATTATCAAAATAATTCAAGTGATTTAAGAAATTTCAAGTGATATTTTGATATTTTTTTATTAATTCTGTAAAATTCATAAAGATCTCTTAAAATCCCTTAAAATTATTAGAATTTTCTTAGAATCCGTTGATTTCAAAATAATTGAAAATCTTTGTAAACTTATTAAAATCCCGTATATAAAATCCTTTTTAATTTTGTATAATTCTTGACAATTCTTGCAAAAAGCCCCTAAACAATTTCAAATTAGTATTTTTTCCTTTGTTTCTCTTTGTATGTGTGTGTGTGTGTGCGCGCGCGAGGGGGGAAGGAGGGTACAAAAAGTATGTAGTCGAACTTTAAAAAATTGTAGGACCTGTCCCAATTTCAGAACTGCAGATAATTTTATATGAAGTGGAAGGAATTGAAGGAAGAAGGAAATGACGTAATTATAAATACCTGTTGAATTTTGCGTTCTCCATCCCGCGATTCGTGAGTTGAGGATCGCTCCGCATAGTCGTCGTCGTCGTCGTGATCAACTGCGGGGTGCCTCGTACGCGGTAATCTAGCTGAAGCCGACCTAGAGAACTGTTGTTGCTCATTCCAACGTCTAGGGCCGGTGTGGCAAGCTGGACTCGCGTAAGAAGCATGGTTGGTCACGTGACTTGAAAGACCTGTGGGGCGAGATATTCCCATCGACGAGTCGTAGTCACGTGGCGTTCTTCTGGGCACAGTTCCGCTTTCATTATGAATCAGCATCTCGCGACTATTGGTAGTGGGGTCGTAGCTTCTCTCCCGCAAAGACCTTCTCAAAAGTGCCTCGTTACTCGCCAGACTAAGATCAAAGAGTATTACTTCATCAGTTCAGAGATTCAATTCAGACATTCAATTTTTTTAATCTAACTTTAAAAGCTTTCTACTTTGGATGATACTACTAATGATAAAATATAGCTTACTCGTTATGCCTCTGCAATGGTTGATTACTAATAACATGTTGCGAAACTACATGTTCGCCTTTAGACCTTCTGTTTGCAGAGGAGGAATTTTCAGAAAGCGTTCCAATTCCAGATTCGATATCTCGATCTCTAACCGTCGAGGACTTGGAAGGCGTCGTGGCTCTCGAGAGTGATTGATTCCTCTGTTGTTGATGTTGTTGAGGTGTTTGGTGAATATAAACCGCACTTTGTCGCATTTGAGCTGCATATCTGGATAAGGCAAAGCAAGGAGAAAAATATCAATAAAAGAAATTAAATTAAGGATTTAAAAATTGGGGATCAGAAACTGGAGAGAAAGGAAAGTCGGTAAGGATAAAGTTCCAGTTGATACATCTCTAAAGAGGGTGGCAAAGAGAAGTTTGAAATTTGATCCAATCAATTTAAAGTTACCTCTCCTCGGAGTAGAAATAGTTATCGTTGGTGAGAGTATCAGAGGGATTAACTATATCCAAACTCGACTTGGGCCTCTGCGGTCTTCGGGGTTGATTTTGAAGACTATCTGACTGGATGAGAGTTTGCTGATCTGGCCGTCGATTTGTCTCGTGCTCAAGGAAATCTGCACTGTGTGGTCGAGGCGGCGGTTGTATTCTGGGTTGCCTCATTACTGGGGTGGGAATTAAAAGAGAAACTATTTTTAAAAGAAATTCACTGCCATTAACTTCTAGAATCAACGAGAGAATAAAATAATAAACTTACCAGCTTGGGATGAGACGTTATGAACTTGCTGATGTGGAGTCTGCTGTGCATAGACCGGAATCGGAATAGGCGCTGGGGCAGGTGCTTTGGTATATCCAACGGGACCAGCAGGCCTCTGATAAAGCTGAGGGGCTCCATAAACATCCTCATAGTCTCCATTTCCTCTTCCAGACCTTGGTTTGGCACTCCTTCCATAATTATCGGGCGTTCTCCTCTCCTGACTGTAATTCAACCCGTAATTCAGTCCTGATTTATCAGTCCTAAGATTCGCCTGCGTCTGCTGAGCTGGAACTCTCGTCCCATAAATAGCACTACTCCTATCATATTCACTATTCATCGGACTCTTGCTCGTCATCCTCACATCTGGCGAGACTGGCGACTTCCTAAAATCGGGATCAGGAGATGGAGTCGAGTAATCATTTTGGGAGCCTTCAGTCAGTCTTCTGGGTTTCGGGGGTGTGTTTACATAAACTGGTTGTCCGTAGTTTCTTGGCATTGGCTGAACAGTGTGAACTACACTGTTGCTGGGTCCAGGTTGTTGTTGTGGAGAAATTGGATGTTGATTGTGAAGAGGTTGAGAGTTGGTTTGAGAATGGGTTTGAAGAACTTGGGAATGAGTTTGAACAATCTGAGAATGGGATTGCAGAACTTGGTGAGATTGGAGAGTTTGCGAGTGAGATTGAAGAACTTGGGAATGAGATTGAAGAACTTGTGAATGGGATTGGAGAGATTGGGAGTGAGATTGAAGTGATTGGGGATGGGATTGAGGCACGTGTTGGAGTTGGTGCTGATGTAAAAGAGCCTGGTGCTGATGAGAGTGGCCCATTGGCATCTGAAATTGACCATATTGTTGGGAAGGTCCTGGCTGCCCGTATTGAGGTGATTGTTGCATCCAACCGTTTACCATCAGCTGGGGTTGAACTTCACTTGGTCCGTTGTTGTTCCCATTTAGATTTGAATTCGCATTCACATTGGCATTCACATTGACATTTGCATTTAAATTTCCGTTTCCATTTCCGTTGTTACTCAGATTGGGGAAGGAGGCAGTGTTAACACTATTGGGACTCGAGTTGTTATTGGAAGTGTGACTGGGATCATCTCGAGATTGGAAGCCATGGAAACCGGAATCACTATCGTCGGCACTTTGGTTCAGGATTGAAGAGATTGATGAGACACTTGGTCTGGCACTGTGATCGCCATCTGCTGGTCCTGCCATGTCCAGTGGTGACGATGGTTCACCTCCTCTTCTGAAACAAAGATATTTTTTCTTCTCACACACTTGCATACTAGTGTAGTTTCATTACTTGTGTAAATTGGATTTCGAGAACTCAGCTCCCGAAACTACACTAAACTAAATTAAACTAAACTAAACTAAGAGTTGGTTAGAGCAAGATTGTATACTTAACTAACTTCTCTATGAGCAAAAAATTGAATTTTAATAATAAATCCTTGCAATTTAAAAAATTTTATTATCAATTATTGTATCCTTTCTTAATGATTGACAAATTCTATTTGCAAATTGGACACTGAAGGGAAGAATGTAAATTCGATTCGACGAGAGTTCATTTCTTACTTGGGATAAGCGTGTCTCAGTTTACCTAAAGAGTAAGAACAATTAGAACAAGTTGAAACTGGAGGAAGTTGGGAAATTCCGAAGTCAAGAAACAATTATCGTTCCTGGGAAAGTTGGTGTTTATTCAGCAATCAGGGGTTAGTTAACCTTAAGAATTAAAATTAAGACACTTGACACTTACGGATTGGGATCTTGAAGAAGAGAAGCAAGAGTCAAGGCGTTAACCCATTGATTCATACTCTCGCGAGTGTCAGCTGCGAAATGATAGGTTCTCATGTTCGCGTGTTCGGCCTTAAATGCGAACTTTTTGGTAACTTTGTCCTCTGGTCTGCAAACTGTCACCCTGTAAGATGGCAAGAGAATCGAGCCCAGGAGTTTTTCTTCCTCTGGACCTGTAACAAGAAACATGATAAATTGCGGAGATTTTTTTTTTTTTTTGTAAAATGAGTATAACTTTTCTAATAAAATGAAGAACAAATATACTGAAGGAGAATAACCGAAAAGTGAAGTCAAAGAGATCTTGAGACTTTCAGCAAGGTCTGAAGATAAGAAACACGAAAGATGGCAGTTTCCCTTTAAAGTTTGGATCGTAAGTTTCGCAGCCTTGTAAATATTTAACCCTCACCGAAAGCTCGTCTCTTCTGAAGCTGGAAAAGTCAAGGTGAGGTGGGTTTGCATCTCAGTCATTAGCGATGCGGATGTTCATAGAAGCGAGTAGGTTTTAAGGCTCTGCATATGAGCTTTATTAATAACTCTGAAAATTAAGTCATCCTTTGTGTTGATGGAAATAGCATGTTAAGTTTTTTAAAGCGGATTAAAACATCTAAGAAAATATCAGCCTTCAAAGAAAATCTGAAAGTTTGCAAATTGGCAACTGAAGCACATCTTAGATTTTTTTAATTGAAAACAGTTGAAACGAAAATAGGTAGGTGTAATTTTTGGACAATTAACTGCAAACAGACTATCATCAAAGGTTTTCCGATTTCTAAAACTTGAATAAGAAAGGAACATTTCCTTTTACAAATCTTTACATAGTTTTCCTTTTAGAAACATTGATTCATCAAAAGGATAAAGGCGTCTTTTTTTAACTCTAACGAGAGCATAGGTGAATAAAAGAGTCGGAGATCGAAGAAAAAAAGCGTTGGAAAGCTCGCTTCCGGCGCAAAAGTGTGGGCTTTCGAGTGATCTACATTATTAAACGACTTCAGTAGTCTCCTTTCGTTCTGTTACCCCTATAGATACTTATTCTAGGTTCTAGAAATGGAATTCCTGACATGAGGAGTTCAGACGGAATTTTTTTAAATGAGGGATATTCATGTGTTTGCTTCTAAAGATAATTTAAAATGAAAATTTAAATTACATTCCAAGATTTTATAGAAATACAAATTTTGATGAGCAATTTCATATCCAGAACTTAAGATTACAGAACTAAAACTGGAGAAATTTGAAACTTAATTCAAAACTTGAAATATATTCAAAGGAGTACAAACGAGGGTTACGTATAGTAGTCGCAAGTATTTCAAGGAAAGTTTGCTTAAACTAGCTTTAAGATCTCATTCTCTCCACATGTCGCCAACGTCGTGGTGCAATTTGGTGAACACTACATCACAAAACTGGTTCAATTAGAGTTACACGAGAGAAGAATTAAGAACGAAGTCGATGAAAAATTTATGATTCCTTTTGTACTTATCATTTTTTCTGTTTTAGATTAATCTGTGACCTGGTAATCATTTCAAGAATAAAACGAAGATCTTAAAACCTTTTGAAATCTGTTGAAATATTCGTTTACTGAAGTCTTTTTAATTTTTTAGTATTTTTCTTATCTTAAAATATTTTCAAACTAATAAATCCGTACATAAAACGATTGATTTTTTCTGGGACTTGTGGAGGGTTTAACCACTTATTGTTATGAATTATTTCTCTTGTAATTTTTTTTATCGTAAGTGTGAAGTTTTTTAAATCGTTCGAAACGTCTTGAATAAAAAAATTATATTTCTACAAACCTTTGTAATAGAACAGGCAAAATTCGGAGAGGACGAACCATCGTTTTTTCCAGAGCATAAGGCCCTCGGAGCCCTGTTTGTGAAGCCAGCCTTGAAGGGCGACAGGGGCAGAAAGTGGCCTTTTTGCTGCAGGAGATCGTAAACCTTGGGGGCCATTTCTTCTACGAACCCCTGATATCGATGGCGTCCCATCGCCTCCGCCTTTATTACGCACCTGAACTGATGCAGGCGACGATGACGCCTGGACATTCTGAAAAAAAAAATCAAAACAAATTTTTAAAACATATTCCAAATTTACTCTCTAGGATTAAAAATTATATGAAATATCCTAATAAAGTTCCTTCTTCTCACGCAATGATTCGTTTTACATAATCTAAAATTTGCAAATGATTTCATAAAGGCGTTGCACATCCTCTGAGGGCTGAATAAATACCTCAAAAGAAACTTCACACTTTTATTATGCGTTTCAGTCTCGTTATTTTTCTCGCACCGCTGCAAGTCGAAAGGCTATAACACATTTCCTTCTCTTTTTATATTTACTCCTCTTTTCCTACTTCTCTTTTTTCACATTAAAAATATGTCAGCGTATTCTACAACTTAAAAGAAAATACCACGAAATACGAAATTCTGCAAATAGATGCTGACTTTTCTATTCATCGCGAAAAATCATAATGGAGGGTTGGAGGTGGTAAGTCGAAGGTTTAGAGTCAGCATTTGTGTTGATGTATTCATAAAAGCGGGTTCGACCTCGTCTTGATAAAAGAGAATAAGTCCCTTGGGTAACTTTTGCCAACACAGTTTCTCAACTTGCTGCACTGTTTATAAAGTTGTGTGGCTCCTTTAGTCGACAAATTCTTAATCGAGAAAAAGAAGCGCGAGAGTTTTACGAGCTTTATCTCGCAACTTGGAAAGTGGTTTTCGAATGTTTTCTCCCAGTGCTCAATTTTGTCACTTTTAAGAAGAAGAATTTTCGAATATTACAAATTGATGTGCAAAGTAAAAAATAAAAAAAAATGTTTACTTAGAACCATCTTTATAGGGAGCATCATACTTCGCTGAAACGCCACTCACATTACCATTACTGTCAGTATTTTCTGGTCTCAAGGGAACTTACTAGGCTTGCAAAGCTTCTCCATTTCTCCGCCCTTAATTCACTTCCTCTTCCACAACCCTAAATTCGCTTCCACTTCCTCTTTGCGGAAAAGCCTTGAAATATGTGTGTCTGCTTTTAGATTGCGTGCTAATGTGATTTCTCCACACAGAGTAACCTTTCACATTTCTACCCCCTTTCCCACCTCTTTCGAATTCTGGTCTCTACTTGAAATGCAATTTATGATAATTGAAATTAGTTAAACTGTCTCTTTCTGAAAGAAGAGACAGCTTCCAAATTGAAATTCGACATAAAGGTCTAGAATATTGTATTGTATGCCTAGGGAGAAAAAGCATTCTTTTAATCCTTAGGAAGAAAAAGTACTTTTTACTCCCTAGGGTGTAAAAAGTATAATTTTAACCCTCGTATTTAATTAATGTAAGCTTATAGAGTTAGACGTATATAGAGGAAGAATTATTTTTCTTCATTATCGATACCTTAATTATCTCATATCAACCACTACCCCTTCCGAATTCCGGAAACTTTTACGACACGCGAACATCACCCCCATTTCCTTTAAGGCTCATCAGAACATTCGTGAAGTTAATTACTACAACGTACTACACTCAGCTATAAAGGAGCCTTCATAAATTTAATCGAATTTGATTCTTGTGCATCAATTGAAATCCCCGTTTCATTTTTCGTTAATTTACCAGTTAAAATTTTGAATAATTCGTTCCATATTAATTAAAGAATATTATCAATTTAAATTAGTTTAAAATTTAAAACTGATATGAATAATTCAATCTATTTCCGATTGAACAAATATTAATATTTATGATTTAAGTAACAAATTCAAATAATAACTTGAAAATTTAAACTAATATAAAATAAATTCTAAAATTCCGAGTACAGTATTGGGGAAACTTTAAATACTGGCTATATATAATTGGTTCCATATTAATTAAACATTTTTATCAATTTTAACATTTTTTAATTTTTAAAAATGATATAAAAATTCAATCTCGTTCCGATTGGAAAGATATTAAATTATTAATGAGCGTTATGCTTTATTTAACAAATTTAAATACTAACTTGAAAGTTTAAACTAATTTAAAATAAATTATGAAATCCTGAGTACTGTTATAGAGGCAATTTTAAATATTAAAGAAGGTTCAGTTTTAGATTTTGGCAACTAGCTATATATAAATCTTGACATGAAATGATTAGTGAATGTAAAGCTGGAAAAAGAGCAAATTTCAAGTCTATTTCCAAAGCGATTTTGTTCATTTCTCCAAACTAGCTTGTCCTTTGTCTTGATCGGAGATTTGCTCTTTGCTCTCTAGTTATACTAAGTTTTAATTTCAGCACTTCTGATGAATTACATTTCTCAGAATAAAAGAAGCATTATTCAGAATTTAATGGATTTTTACCCAGATCCCTCGAGTGAAGATTCAAATTGTTTCGCTCCAACTCCTTCATTATTTTACTTTTCTTTATCTTAATTTAATTTGTGTTTCAAATTTCAACAGAGAAGAACGACTTGTTTGATTGCGAGTAAATTAATCCCCATCTCGTTATTCTTATTAATCTCATTTAAACTGGTATTAAAGTTTATTCAGAATTCTCGATACTTTTATATCAGTTTTATAAACTGGAATATTGATGAAGAGTGAGTAGCAAAATCATTATATCATCTTGTTGGTGTACATTGTACATTGTACATATGTATAGATATCATAATACATACATTAATATGGCTTTGTGTACATATTGTAGTCTAAATGTAGTCAAACCTAGCTTTCTCATGTATGTCAGAATCTCATTATAATGATGCACAGCATCGTTAACTGGGGACAAACATACGCTTCAGAGTATTAAACCGTTGAACACAATTATCGGATTCTTGCACGACGTAACGTTCATGGAACGTCTTTGTAAAGTAAATACACTCCCTTAAGTACGTTATTAACACATTTTTTGAGGAAAATATTCAATTTCACATTTTCCTCTTCATGAAAAATGCCTTTATGTCAACCCTCGAAAAAACTCGTCTTTTCCGATTAGAAGAAGCTTCTATATCGGCCTCTTAATATAATTAAACGTGTAAGAAGCCAGCTTTAAATTAAATCTAAGACAAAAATGTACCTTTTGGTTAAAAAATCGAGAAAAAAAAAAGAATGAGCAAGCACCTTAAGACGATATTGCCCGGATAACTTCTACCGGCCTTGCATAATTTCGACCGATATTATGTTTGCCAACAAGAAAACAGGAGGGTGGAGAACCTTTAAGTTTCGTCTCAACTGAGCAAGAAAGTCAGCCGGATATTCACCTTCCTCCTTTCTTTTCCAGTCTGCCCTTTTCTTCAGCTCTCTCTCTCTCTCCTCTCTTCTTTAACCTTTTATGTAATAAAGCACAGGATAGCAAATATTAATATTAAGTTTTTTTCCAAACTAAGCTTGGTATCACTTATTCCCAGGCAGGATGATTTATTAAAGTAATATTAGCTCATTTTTGTATCAAGCTAATGGAAATTATTTTATATAAATTACCAAACCAAACCACGCAATTATTTTGTTCTTTTTCTTACATATTCAAGACATTCAAAAGCCAATCAGATTTTCATGACATTTCGTTAAATCAATATCTTGAAGAGGAAACAAATGTAGCAACTCCTTGATTTTTATGAATAAAAAATTGATCAATAGAACTGCTTAGAGTATATGACCTAGAAATTGACTTTTAGCATAAAAGCAGGTGCAGTAGATGTGAGTGACACCCTGTAAACAAAGACCAATTAACCTAGATGGTTCACAACCCCTTGTTAGTAGAACTGCTTGCTCCACCTGCTTCTTCCTCTTGATAGTAAAACATTAATCAACTTGCTGGTTCAGAAACGTTGCCTCGGATCAGCATATAATATCTTGCAACCTCCCTAGACCTCTGAAATTTATCTTCTTCGCCTTCCCTCTTTTTTCTCCACTTTCCATTTTTCTTGTCTCCTTTTCTATATTTTTTAATCCGTAAAATACATCTTATTGCACGGAAAAAAGTTGAGCTATTTATAGAGCTAAATAATTCTGTTCTTGATTCCCATGTAAACGTTTGGATTAAAAAAATTTTTTTTATCACTTGAGAGCATTAATTTTCAACTTTTTATAGACTTTTAATTAATCGTAACGACTCTTCTGCGGCTAATGTTGTTACTGACTTGAGAGTAACAAGTTTAACGAGACTAGTGTTTTAATTAAACTGTGTCTGCGCTTGAATCTGATCCCTGCTGGGCTTTCAGTTTTCAAAAATTAAATTACAAACACTCAAAAGTTTTGCTTTCCGCTTATTAGAGAAATAGATCAAAACTAAATTATCGAGCTTATTCAAATTGTACAAGAAACTTCTTCCGTCTCCATTTTACAGAAAAGCCTCTAAATTTAGGATTCTCATTTTTCTCCGTGAGCAAGAACAAGAAAAAGAAGAGTGGAATAAAAAAAAATCAGTCAGGAAACTCACTTATCCTTCTTTCTTCTCATCCTCTTCCTCAACCTACCCCTCTTCAATCTTTAGTAAAGCATAATATAGAGACCATTAATATTAAGTTGTTTTTCCAACACATGCTTACATCAGATATCTCCAGGAAACAGGATTTATAAAATCGATACTAGCTTTTTTAAATATAAGCACTAGGCTGCTCAAAAAAAGTGGATAAGTTGTTTCAAACCGGAAATTCGTCAAAAATAAAATCAAGACACCCAGACTTATCATTAAAAATCTCATTTTCAAAACATTCAGGATAATTGATTTCTCTTTGTTTTTCTCGGCTCAGAGGAATACGATTAAGGAAGATTTATGATCTTGAGATAGAAGGTATTGTTTGCTCATAACTGGGGCGCGTACCAAGAGACAGATTGATAGACAGATATCTAGACGAGAATCGATTTTGCAATCAAGTCAACCAATCGTTTCCGCGAACTATACGCTGGAAAGTCTAACCCAACCTAATCCATCGAATTACCAAGATTCTCGTCTGACAGACCGTTATGAGAGGAATCGAGGGAACCAATGAAGGAAATGGAGGGAGATAAGATGTTCCTGGGTCTTAGGCATCGTTTTGCTCCACGATTTTGAACTGCTAGTTGGGAGAATAGAGAGAGAGAAAGAGAGAGAGAGCACGAGAGATAGAGTCGGAGCCACGTAACTCAATCTCGTGGTAAGCGCCACTATAGACAGGTTCACGAGTTACGAGTCGATCGACTATCGGATAATGGAAGAGGTGATAGCTGCGAATGAAAACCGCTACGGTACTTTTGAGCTTCGAGAAACCTTTTCATTTCTCTCATTTCAATTACGACACGTCGACCTTTCGTTCACACCTTCATTACGTGATTCTAGACATTTTCTTATACAATAGTCTGTATTTTCATTATGTCTAGTTGATTGCTTCTATTAGCTCTCAATTGATTCAATATAGAAAATAAAATTGACCTCTTTCTAGTTAAATGAGGTCAGGATTCAAGGTGTCTAGTCAACAGGTAATTTGAAATTTGATCCAGCAAAAAGATTGTTAACTAAATATTGAAATTTCTTGGGAGAACAAATTATTTTCAAAAGCACAGTTGAAAATTCAATCAAAAAAGTGAATTTTTTACAAAAATAAATTAATGTTCGTCCTAAAAAGTACATTTTTAACGGTATAATTTTTGAGAAAAAGTAATTCAATTTTCTTATGGGGTCTTATTTATTTAGTCCACATTTATGCGAAAAATATGAAGTAAAGAATAATTATCTTGAAAAAATGGAAAAAAGAGGCATTCTTAAAAAAAAAAAAAAAAAAAAAAACAGAAAAGAAGAAGAGGGTTCATTAAACCAATTATACAAAAGGCTTGATTAAAACCAATTATAACATCAATTAGAACATCTCGAATTGTCTCTAAATTGGAATTTTCGATGCGACTTGAAATCTTTTCAAGTTTGTGGTATTAACGATTCTATCTAGCTAGTTTTTTTAGACTGAAAGAAAAAGAAAAAAATAAATTCGAGATCGTCTGGATCCTGAAAGAACGCCATTCATTACTTCAGGTATCGATAAGGTGTTCTCTTTTTTTGTGCGAGCAGTGCACTCGACCATTGTCCTGAATATCGATAGCCTTTTCTTGTCGGCGAACCAAAGAATGAACTGACTCTTGGATAAATATTCTATATGTATGTATATATTGCATTTTCCATACGCTTCAACGGACTTCTATAGAGATAAGTAACGAGTTTCAGAATACTTTGATAAGACGTTCCTTTTCATTTTCCGCTTTGTATTTTTGTATCTTTGCATTTTCATACCTATCTTTCTGTTTCACGAAATAGAGCAATCATGTGCAAAATTCAATCTAGCTCGCATTCTTGTAGATGTTCTCAATTTTCATTTCAGATTCCTTATGTCGAATCCGAAATTGAAGAATCTTCCAATTTTAATGAAAAAGAATATTAGCGCTCGCAAGTAGTTCGAGCCTGGAATAGTCAGACGTAAGCTCGTCCGACAGTCGCCGAGTTTTTCCCTTGAAAATTGGAGAAACAGTAATATGTCTTGTTAATTTTTTAACACTTCCCAGCTGAGATGGACAGAGTCCCTAATGACTTTGTAATTCTCTGACAGAAGCAATTAAAGTTAACTTGTGAACTTTTTAATGAAACTCGTCTCGGAAATTCTAACTCAGAAAGTGTACAACATGTCAAATATTCCATTCAAAACTTTGTTTTCAGATTTCATTGGAAAGCAATGTTTGAAGTTGATGGTTCGCCAAATGGTCAGTTCAAAATTTAATTCCCTATTTTATTCAACAATTAGAATTAAATGTCTTTTCGCTCTGTAGTAGATGTATTTGTTTTAAAAACAGAAATTTGATCCAACACCCTTATAAAGTAAAATAAAGAAAAAAGAGAGAAGCAGTTTTTAACTTTTTAATGATTTTCCAGGAGTCGTCTATAAAAAGTAAATTGACTTCCTCAAAGTTTCTCGAGGGTAAAATTGCCATGTTCTTATTTTTACTGTAATTAAACTCATAAGCTTTGCAACACTTTCTGTAGACTTTCTTTAGATAAAGAAAGATAAAAGAAAATAAAAGGATAAATAAAGGGAACATGTGAGATATGAACAAATCCATAAATAGTAATTCAAAGTAAACAATAACTAGAATTTTCACAGATAAAGCTCATGCGTTTAAACGTCAAAGAATTAACGTCTTACATTTTCATGAGTTTCTCTGAGTCACAGTAAATCCTTGAGAAAAGAATGTTAATCCTTTGAAGACGAAGGAAAGCTCTTGAAGAAAAAGCCGATTTTTCCCTACAAAGTAATTCTCTTGACCACGCTATTGATTTTATGACATAAAAGTCTACTGACATTCAATTATACTTGAATGTCTAGCTTCTGAAAATAAAAAAAAAAGTTCTTCCTACTTGTAAAAGTGGTGTGGAATTGTTTCGAGGATTCTGAAGAAGAATCCTCAATAATTAACAAATAAATTCGAGATTCGTGACAATACTTGTTATCTTGTATTGCGCAAAGTGGGTATTTGTGGCTGACAAGAGGAGTAAAAGCCAATTTCATTGGAAAATTTATACCAAGTAGGGAGAGACACTCTTACAACTGATAAGATATCCGATTCTCTTAAGAATTCACATTGTATCTCTTTTGAAAAAAAGGAAAACTAAGAATCCGCAGAAGAAAGAAGAAAAATTCAGGATGAGAAGTTTTCATTCATTCTGTAGACTGCTAGCACTCGAACATTTTTCTCCATTTTACCTACTTTCCTCTATTTCCCTCCCTCAAGCCAAATTCTTCCGGACTACTCGTTTCTGTGGAAAATCCGGTTTCGAAGTTTTCCTTGTTGAAGTATACCAAAGCGGAAGGTAACCGAAAACTGTCGTTCATGGAGTTCTTTATATATATTCAACCTATTTTTATACTCATTTTCGAGATTGAAAAGTAATTTTATTAATAAGATAAAAAATACTCACTTTTTTAGTGTCCATGTCGGTTGAAGAACTGGTCACCGGCTGGTCGAGCCTGTAATAGAAAAAAAATATCTTTAAGAACGCGTTGTTTTCTATTTTTCTTTTTTAATAAGAGAATTATCAAAAAATGATAATGTTGCTTTTAAATTAATACCCTTAAGGTAAGAGTATTCCGTATTACCGTAAAACCTTTGAGTCTCAAAGAAGGATCAGTAATGAGTTCTAGTTTCTCAAAGGGGCTATTCAAAACTCTAAACGCTTTGAGCTACCCTTTCACGGGGAAGAGTATCGAACGAAGAGAAAGTCGTTAATTACAGAAATGGGAAGGAACGTCACAGTCGACTTCACTTTATGGGAGTTCATCCCTCTATGCGCCCTTTATATGGCTAACTCAATCACATCACGATTTATGGAGTTCGTCAACATGAAAAACAGAAAATAGGTGGCTAAATTTCAGTTGAACTAATTTTACTGATAAAAAAATATCATGAAAAGTATCGAAAAAAAAGTGGGATTGAAGAAAAGGTCAGGATTAATTTAACAAGAGAAATTTTTATTTTTATTAATGAGCAGTTTACCTTACTTATCTAATCCAAATCTTATTTACGACAAAAATTTCGATTTTCTTCTTGCTTTTGGAACTTGGTATGGAATTGCAGATGTCATCGTGTAAATACAACTTGCGACTCTGGTTATAAAAAGTTACCAGAAAATGAGAAAAGAACAAGACTATCACTGAATAAAAGGAAAAAAAAAGCCTGGAAAAAGAAATGGGGAAAAGGTAAAAAAGAGGGAGAATAATAAAAGGAATGAAAAAGAAGAAAGATGAAAGAATGGAGAACACTTTCTGGGTCGTCCTTATTAATTTGCATGGAAATTTCCAGAAACTATGATTTTTTTACGTTCGAACTTCCGACGACGACCTTCCACGAACAATTGTATGATTAGGTCCTTCCGAAAGGTAACTAAAACTTTATAATTTTAATCATAGAGTGAAATTTTTTTCCATTTTTCAACAACTTTTTCCACTCAATAAATATTCATTATTCTCTGTTCTAGATGTAGAGGAAAACTTGATTTCAAAAATATTTATTCAAATAGGATTGAGACATAATTTATATTCGATAATAAATTATTCATGTTCTATAATATTTCATCAAATAGAATAATGATAAGTAAACTTTTTATAGAATATGAAGAAATTCTTAGAATTTTGTACATTTTTATTTGATTATCGATATAACTAAACTATTTTTAAATGCAAATTTCATGTTTCCTTTCCCGAAGTAACTTTTTTAAAAGCCGGTTGGAAAGTTGCTGATGCAGCTTCAATTAATTTCTATTATACTGATTACTTTTCTTTCAGCAGCCACTTTTCTCGAACTAAAGCGTATAATTGAGTCTCGAGATCTCAAGTTGAAAGAATCTTTTCAAATTTCTCAATTGTCGCAGACGAAAGCATTCAAATTGTATTTTCATATATTTTAAACCCGTTGAAATAATGTTTAATAAAAATAATAATGATTGAAAAGTTCTGAACGTTCAAATGAACGAATTTTTGTATTGATTGTATTTGTAACTATCAAAAGTTTTTAAATATTGATTCATTTACATTTAAAATAATAAAGAATTAAATAAACTTGTAATCCTAATTCTTATTTTTAGTTGGCACAATATTTCTGGATAAAATATAATAATACTGCTTCCTTCTTCATATTCAGTCATTTAATTATTATTAATATTAATATACATGATTAATATTTAAGCAAGGAATGATGGAAACCAATTTTAATTAAAGCGCGTTGCAAATCTCGAATGATTGAACAGCAAAAACGCGATCTCTACCACTTGGCTGGCGATCAAAGGAAGCGTAAACCATATCAATATATTGCATTTTAATTAAATTCTTTCATCTTGTATTTTAATTTATATCAAAAATGTAAGTGATCTTATTTTATATAATTTTCTAAAATACCTACTGAGCTAACATTTCACGTAAATTTTGCCTTTATCGAAGAACAAATTACACATTTTTATTTCATTACACGTTATATATTGAAATTTTGTACACTCCAGTTGGTATTATTTTGAAAAAATATTACTCTACAGAAATATGTGGGGATACTTGTTTAAACAAAAAGAAGAACAATCGCGAGAGATTTGTATTGAAATGAAACGATAATCAAATTACGAATTCATGAATTCTCTCTCGTATTTTTACAAGCTCGCTGACCAATTACTCTGTAGGGATAAAATAATATAAACAAACGATTTTACGGATTTATTTTTAATTGGAACTGCGGATAAATTTGATTTTCGATTCAGATGTCTAATTCGATAAACAGAGAAATATAATTTAATGAAGTAATTTGTTTTCAAATAGGACTTAGGGATAAACTTGATTACTTATATTTGTAGCGAAATGAAAATAATGAATAAATGTGTAAATTTTACATTTTCACTGAGTCAAGTTTCGTGATTATTGCCTTACATTCTCTCATTGTCAAACAGAGAAAAGTAATTTCTCTCCCATTTCTAAAGATTTCCCTCTGAGCTCGTTCTTAACTTATTAAAGCATTTTCCATTTACGTTCCATCTTCTAGGTTTAATAGTGGTTCTCAGCAAACATTTAATGAATAAGACATTCAAAAACAGAGAATGACAAAAACCCGTAAATATTCCTGTAGCTCTTGTTTCCTTATAGTATAAATAAATACAATTAAAATTGTTATTTTTTATGGAATGAATTGCTATCGACTTTTATTTTTCATTGATACTTTACTAACATTATAGCGACTAGCTTCCCTTTGAACCGATTTTCAATCCCCTCCCTTACTCTAGACTGAACATTCCTGGCAAACATTGATGGACCGAGCACCATTGCTCTTGACGGTAATTGAAATCGAAATACCGGCTGTACCATATGCAACCGCCCTTTCGCGCGAAATTTTGCTGAAGTTTGCAGGAAGGCATTTTTATTATCGACGCCCATTAAACAATATGGAAAAAGCGATTTGAAACGCTCTTTATATATTCAAAAAATTCAATCCATCAAGAAAAATGTATCTCCTACTATAATAAATAATTCTCTTCAACCAAAACTATTTTCCAACTTATTCTCTCACTACAGAGAAGAAAAAAACAATTAATATCTGAAAAACTAAGTATCACTTGGAAAAATAAAAAAAAAAGGTACTTCATTATTTTAAAGTACTGTCGGATTGCAAAGTCGTGTTTGCAATTGAATTGGCGGATTATTTTTCGAAGATTCTGGAATTTCGTGATGAATTTATCAATGGATTTTGTATGTAAATGACCGAGAAGCAAATTTGCCGATAACAGGTGATCAGAGCTTAAAGCCGTTAATTACAAAGGGGTGGTTCTCGTGTTATATCTCTGTTTTCGAGGAGCGATTGTAATGAATCAAGCCGTCATTAGCTGAGCATTGTGTCGATCAACAGTGTGATTCGTTTGCACGAGCTACGAACAATCCACCCTATGGACCGTTCATTAACGAGCAATAACAATAATTATTGTTTTGCTTCCCAACTACTAAACGCCACCAAATAAGAAAAAATTTTGCTCACGAAATTCCTGGATAATTCCAACACTTTTCTCGCTTATAAAGGATTTAAAGAAAAATTCAAAGATTTGAAGGATTTTTATGAGATTTTAAGGGATTTAAGAAAATTTAAAGGAGTTTATGAGACTCCAATAGATTTTACAGAGTTTCGAAAAATTTCGAAGAATTCCCATGAAATGTAAATTCAATTTTCTTCCACTCGCTTTCAATTTAGAGACAAATTAGAATTTCAGGACTTTAGATTTTTAACGAAATCCAATTTGGACGCTTTTAAAATTGAAGGTATTCTTTCAATATATGTTAATCCTTAAGACGCTAATTAAAAGTGAGTGGAGCAAATGTAATAATCCATACTGTGGAAATGACGTAATCCTTATGCTACCACAAATTCATCTAATTAATTATATTACGTGAAATTTAACTCTTGAATAAAAACTTGTGAAATGGAAAATAAAATTCCTACTTCAATAAGTATGTGCTGGAATGAATTAATCTTTTAGAGAGCAGTATTTTCAACTGGAATTAAATTTTCAAGAGTATTTCTACATATATAGCTCTGGCACCTTTATCCACGCTTTGCATTTAGTGCAAACAGTCCAGATTTCGAGAAGCGAGAAGTTTTGTTTGACCAGTTTTGCAGCTGTGCCTAGAAAATTACCAGGAGCAAAACTTGAGTGCTTGCACAAACCACATTCAGCTGAGGAGTCGAGTCGAACAAATTTACAAGCTTCAATAAGCTGCTTGTGTCACAACCTCTATTTTCTCCTTTTTTTCGACTCTCAGTTCTCACCGTCGGAACAGGATTTATTTTCAAGTTGCTTTTCTCCCTTTGCTGTTGTAAATTCCGAGGAAATAGAATTAAGGTCGTGGCTACGAGGCCGAAATTATTCCCATACGAATCATGGCAAATGTTTTTTTAATCATATATAATGCCAAATAATAAATATCAAATGATGAATATTTATCAACTGTTTAATATTATTGAAAATTTTAAACTTCTTAAAACCAGAAAAATGATTGAAAACAATTTTGTGAAGTCTCTTTGGAAATAGATTCATAGTTCCTTTTATCTGAGGAATAAGATGGAAAAGGGATTTTTTGGAATGAGATAGCAAAACCATTCGTCCGTTCAGGGCGCATATGTCAATTTCACTTGAAATGGATTATCCCCTGGAATTCTCGCATTTTCTTCCCTGTCTTATATCTTTCATTTTCTCTATTCAACCTTTTCGTTCCGAAGCTCGAAACTTTAAAAGATCAGAGGTACGGATTCAATTTCGTCTAGATTTTATATATAGTAAGACTTTTATTTAAATATTTCTTTAAATTGAAAGGAACATCGAATCGGAAACTTATGAAAATTGAATATGCAAATACAACATTCGAATATTCAATTCTTTTGACATTAATTCAAGAATTATGAAATTAAAAAATTGCAGTTTATTTCGCAAATTTGGAAGCATCCGAACTTTGGATTTGTTCCCAATTTTAGGATCTAGAATATCTCTCTATTTGGAAAGTTTCCGAGTGGAATTTGTTTCGAATTATGAAAGCCATCAGATTTCGTGTTAACTCTTCATTCTACTATCCTGAATACAAAATGTGACAGGAGGAAGTTCGTAAAAAGAGAATTGGCTAGAGGCTAAACAAATTAATAACGCTTAGAGAATCAGGAACGTCTGAAAGTGGCGCGTGCCCCGGGGAGAAAACAGATCCCAAAACTTGAATGTCGGTTTGCCAACTGAGTCCAGGAGTGAGACAGAAGTCCGGGAAGTCTTTTGTTTTTGCCACAAAGCTCTGTGATGAAATTTCACCTTTGCCCCAAGGGGCTCTGGATGTACAAGAGAAAGCTTTTGCGTTGTCATGGGCCTGGCATAACTCCTATGATTTAAATTTATCGCGACACTGGTCCCAAGGATAAAATGTTTCCCATTCACACGATATAATAAATAAATAAAAATGAATATGTTAAATATTCATATTTCAGTTTTAAGAGAAGAAAATATTCTCTCATAAATTCTCACGTCTCATTTGCGTGATAAAAACTATTTCTCGGAAAGTGTAAGTATTTAATTTTTAAAGCCTTTTTTTCAAGTTGGATTTCCTTTTATTAAAATGTGTTTATATTTTTGAATTTGCCCAATTTAAAGACCCAAATTTTCCAGATGAAAAATTCCTATTATTCTTAATTATGAGAGCATAATTATCCGATTTTTTCTTCTTAATTGTAGAAACTGAAATGGCTAAGAAGGTAAATGACCTCTATAAAGATTAAAAACATAAATTCCTCCACTTGACCGCACCAGCCCTTGAGGGCTTTTCTCTCTGCTTTTTACTCTACGACTTCCCTCTTAACATTCGCTGCTTCAAGAAAACTACAGTTTTGAAAGAAACAGAAACTCTTCTCAAACGTTTATTCATTACTGCTGAAACTATAACTTTAATTATAAAACCCTAATTAAAATCACATTCACAAAACGAAATGAATATTAATTACATTGGAAGACATTGTGAGAGAAATAATTTAATTTTGTATAATTTAATTAGAGCTAAATGATATAATGATAATCTATAAAAAAAAAGAACAAATATATTCGTTTTTTTTAATTTTCTTACCAGTCGAAAAAATTCCAGAGGCATGTGAACATGACGAATGTTGGAAGTTGCAATGCTTTCTCCAAAAGCACAAACACTCGTCACTCGGAGTATTGGCACAAATTCGTAAAATTCATATTTTCAAATTTGATTTCACATTTCTCACAATAATGTTTTCAGAAGTCTTGAAAAGTAAGTAAACAATATATTATCAGAAAATGAGAATATTTTTAAAATTAAAAAATTTTTATGATAAATAAAATATAATGAAGTAATGGTTTTAATTATTTTGTAAAAATCTTGTGTAAAAATGAAAATGAATTTGACTGTGAAATTTTCGCGTTCAGTTTATAATTCGGAAGTAAATCAAAAGCCCCGGAATTCTATCGCGCTTTGAAAACATCTTTCTTGCTTCTCTCTCTGCTTTTTCTGCATTTAAAATTTGCATATCTCCCTCCCCTTTCCTCTGATAATTATTCAATCTAGGGTTCTGCGACCCTGTCAGTCTGATTTCCCAACTTTCTACATCGCGTTGACATAAATGAAGGGCGCGTACGTTCCTTGCATACACAAATTAACATTTATTTGCTTTACAAAAGCGAACGCATTTTGCATTTTCGACATGAAAAAATGGAGAACAATTTCCGCGGTCTGAATTTTTTAACAAAATTTGAATTTCGGAATTGATCAAATAATTCAGAGAACTTTTCGATAAATAATAATTAAGATACTGACCAGTATTTTACGTTTTATTGTAAGTGAATTAAACAGACTTATAACATTCAACTTTCCTTTGGTCGAAATAAGTTAATCTAACTTTCCTCCCTACTTTTATATATCTCAATAAATCTATAATTTTTATTTCCTGTCAGCTTATTTTTCCTATCTATAAATATGATTTATTGTACGCTTTCATTTCCCAGAATATTGTCAGCCATTATCTTCCAAGAGATGTGACAAACAATTTTAGCACAGTCATTTGGAAACGACAATGACCGGAGGAAGACGCTTTTAATCGTCGGAGGTCAGGAGCGGTTTATTGAAAAAAAAAGGCAGAAAAGAACCAAAGAGCACTTTCGCTCAAGAAGAAGTTCGCAATGGATGAGACAAATATGAAATCACAATTATCAAACATTTCTTAATTAAGGTTTAAAAGAAATGGAATAGAAAGTTGGAAACTTTGAACCTTCAAAAAATTCAAATTTGAAGATTGATAAAAAGGAAAAAACATCCGGATGTTTACAGAAATAAAGAGAAATATCATTCCAAGGGCTTTTAAAACTGCAAAAAATCTTGAAAACCCTTAACACAGAGCAAATGAAAATGAAATCGCTTTTATTTAACGGCCAAAAAATTTTTCGAAAATAATTACATTTTTTTTCAATGTTTCACCTCTTAATAGTCCAATTTTGCAAGCGAAATTCGATCATATCGAATTGGAAAATTCAAAAAACAATACACCGGTTTTGCGAAACGGGCGTGAAAAAATTTCGCAGGGTGGCGCGAGGCGACGTTGGCCACCCTGTAACGCGGCGAGAGCACAACTGCCTTGCGATTTTCACCCCCGAAGTCACTCACCCCCACCTTTGCCGGCACCCCTAGCCCAGCTCCATCCACATCTTTCTCTCGTGCTTTCGCGTTTCGCGCATCCAACCCAACCCGAGTGGCCAATGCCTGCCGCGCGTCACTATCTCCCATGAGTCCCTATTTAGATACGGTCCTGTTCGACCTGCTCACCCCCTGCCTTTATTCCCAACCCCTTCGTTACGGACAAGATATTGCTGTAGCAACAAGAAAAATATTGCTTGCAAAAATATCCCAACAGCTCGATCTCTCGTCGCTGATTTAGCAAAAAGGGGTGCCTAGTGAATACGACCCTGAGAATAGAAAGGGTGGAAAAGAAAAGGAAGATCAGCGCCCGGGAGGTTTTAGTTGGGTGTAGTGCGAATAAGGATGCGCATTTTCATGAAGGTCTCAAGGGAAAAGAATGTGGAGGTGTTTTGTTTGTTGATTGGGGTGAAATATTTTGTAAATTGAGGGGTAGTAATCTTTCGAGATCGGTGTAGACTGCAGAGAAGATAGATTACTTCAATTTAAAGTTAGCTTATCCTTGCAGCATAACATCATTTAGATTTCAAATTTTTCAAATACTGAATACTTCAAATTTAAACACACAAAAAAGGCCTAGTTAAGCTAACTAGAATTTTGAGTTAAATATACCCTAACTATTTTTTCTGGTTAAAGTAACCAGAATTCTGATTATTTGAATAAGAATTGCTAGTTAAAATAACTAGAATGATGGTTAAAATAACTCGAATTCTAGTTAAATCAACCAGAAAAAATAGTTACACCCAGAAAACAGTTTCTTTAAATCAAAGAAACTTTATTTAAATCAAAGAAATCATAATATTGATATGCGGTCAAAGAAATATTTGTTTGAATCAAAGAAACTTCGTTTGAATCAAACAAAATTATTTTAAAAGAAAGAAAGTTTTCTTTAACATAAAGAAATTTTAAATTTGAGTTATTAAAATAAAAGTTTTGATTTAAAACAAGTTTTTTTCTGAGTGTAGGGTATATTTAACCCAAAATTCTAGTTAACTTAACTAGACCTTTTTTTTAGTGAATATATTACATTTTAAATTATTCCACAATCCTTATTTAGTATTAAATCACTACATTTCCGCAAAATCCGAAATACACCTTCTGCAACAATACCATCAGATTCTTATCTCCTTCAACAATATTTTTTCGTCAAAGAACTTTCGAAGGGCTGATTTACGAGAAAAGAGCGCGTAAAGTTTTATGTCTCGTGGAAAGGTGAAATTTCTGTGGAAGTTCAATCGACTGGAAACAAGAGGTAAAATTTTTCTTCTCAATAAAAACTACACCATCACCGGTGTTCTTTAAATTACCAGTACTAAAACACAAAATATAAAAATCACGTCAAACATCTTATCAAAACAGTATTGCAGCTTGCAATCTATTTGATAATAAATTAATTAAAAGTAAATACAATCTTCTTTTTAAAAACGTAGTTCGAATATTGTAGAGAGAAAAAAAATAAAAAAATAAGAAAAGGAGGTCAAAAGAGTGCAGCTAAGAAGCTTTTTCATTTGGTGCGTTTCCAACTTGCAGAACCCTCCTTTATTCTCGTTTTCTCGTTTCACTTCAATTTATGATTGTGAAACTGGACAACATTCCTTTCACATCTGTGTCTGCTTCTGATAAAGTTAAGATACATCTTTTTCCTGCAATTCATTCTCGTATTTTTTCTCCTTCATTTTATTATTTCCTTCCTTATAAAAACATACCTCCTTGATATCAACTTTCCCACCTATACAATGTCTTCGAACTAGAATTTGTTCCAGATAATGCATCAAGTACTTAGCAAATGCAGAAACTATGCAAAGAAACAAGCGTATCGATCAGAGTATGAAAAAGGATGCTATAATATTCGTCATCGGCTGAAATTTCCAATATACAGACTCCTTAGGGAAATTCTCCATAATGTATGGAATTTACATTTTTCATTGGGATGATATTCTGTTTCAAATGTTTGCAGTTTGTAGATGCTCTTAATTTTTCCAATGCAATTTAAAGCCCAATATGAGAAGATGTTGATTGTCATAAAAATAATGTGACGTGATATCAACAGATATAATACGTTCAGTACACAACATTATGTCAATCAAGTGGCATACCGAACATAGATTGTAATAATATTCCAAGCCTCAAAATTAACTTTGGTGACACTTAATATTACCAACTAAAGTAACAAAGCTCAACTTAATACCACAATTAGCTGCGTTCCCCTGTTTCCAACTAAAGCCACAAATGTGATGAATAATAACAATCCTTGACATCACCAATTCCAGATACATATATATGCATATACTATTTTCCACAATTCACAAATTACCTCCTACAATCCAACAATTGAATTAACCAACTCCTCAAAATAGTCTAATTTCTGCAATTGCAAAATATATATGCAACATATATATCTCTCTTTCTCTCTCCGTAAAACAATTATAGTTAACCCACGATTAAAAGACTATTATACGAAATTCCGGAAGCACTTACTCAGCACAACAAACTCACAGGCATCCTCTCCATAAATTACAAACCTCAAATAACTTCCGAAACACAATTTCACCAACTTTTAATCATCATGAGCAGAAAAGGAATGTGATAAAGCATCCAAACTCTGATGCTAGTGGAGTGAGTGAGAGGAAAGGGTCGATTCGTAGAACTAAGCAGAGGAGGTCGTTCGCAATATATATAGCTATTCGTTATTAGTTACTAGACAAGATAGATGCGACAGCGACCACCCTGAGGACCAGAACTCTCTATGGATATCGATAATGGCTTAATTAAGGCACTACGGGCTCATCCGTACACTTGTGTGTTGTGTCACGTGTCCTTCTGTAAACGATAATCCACACTAATATCATCCAAAAGTGTGTGTGATACCAAGTAGTATTTCTAGTATTGAAAGTGTAGACTTAAAGGGTCGTCTCATGGGAAGAACATTCATAAATTCGATAATCGAGGAACCAGTGAGATGCACAGATGAAAGTTATATCCTCGGTCTGCATTTCAAACTTTAAAAATTTAATTAATGCAACTCTCTACACGGAGAAAAATGGATATTAAAAAGTAATATCTAGCTATTTAACTATGGGACGACTATCTAGATATTTAGATATAGTATCTTGATAATAAAACTTAATATCCAGAGATTAAAATATTGAATGTTGAAATATTTGGATTATCCAAATATGATAATCCAAATGTTAATATAAAGTGCGTACTTGTAATTGCGTAATAAATATAAAATGAAGTAGGTAATACGAAACAGTTCAGATGATTAAATAGTTTTAGAAACAACTTAAAGAGCGATAACAACGCTTATCAAAAGTAATGGTACTTTTTGAACCATCGAAAAACCTTTTCTTTTTTGCGTTTTTGCATCCTTGTTCTCAAATTAAATACGTAATTTAAAAAATTACTTCGCTGAAATACTCTTCATTATGAATTAAAACTCCCAGAAAACCTCGCTTCTGATTTCAGCCCGACCATTTAAAACTCTCTAATACTATCGAACCGTTTGTATAAAGAAAAAGTAGAAAAAGTAGAAAAAGTCGGTGCTCTGTGAGCATTTCCGAGCGATTTTCGTTGAGAGCTTTTCGCTCTGGGCTTTTTCTTCGAATCCGGCTTTAACGAAGGCGAACCGATTCGGTTCTTCATTATCGCTGGGTTGTTTACACGAGGCTATTAAATTGGAACAGAAATCCCCCTTAAGTCCTGCTTCTCTTATATAGCGAGACTGAGAAATATGTGTGCGAACATTACACGGACTTTCCCATCAAGCTGCGAAACTTCATAAACTGGGGAATATTGCGGTTCGCAGAATCGCAATCCTAAATGTCCTTCGACGCCATAAGGACTTTAAGATGCAAATTTATGAATTTAGTAGGAAATAACCTGCATGAAGAGGGTTGTTTTAGATATATTTGAAACTGAATCATCATATTTTAAAGCTGTTCTTAATTCTTGTTTTAGAATCGTTTCTAAATCCATATTGCATCTAAATCAACGAAAACCACCACTCGCACAGAACTTAGCCTCTGCAAATATTTCCACCCTCAAAACAACAAAGCAACAGCTTCCCTGCATCTCCTGATTCCATTTAAGACCAATTAACACCCACATCTGCTCTCACCAGCGCAATAAATTCACGCCCGGCATTCCGAGTAAAAGAAGAAGCTAAACGCGTTCAAGGATATATAAGTTTTCCACTTTAACGTGTCGAGAAGGTGGAAAACAGCAGGAATCACGGGGTAGAAAGAGAGCACATAGAATGGCATCGTGGAAGCGATAAATCCATTTCGCGATAGCGAAGGAAGTGCCTATAAAGTCTCCTCCACCCGGTACCAGTTCCTGACCAAGGACACCGCGCCATTTCTCCTTCCCATGATCCTCGACGCTTTTTCAGGGTTAGAGTCCTGATATAGAGGGTTGGGGTGGTGCGAGCCACAAGGAAGTAGATACGGAACTGAATCGGGGGTTGTGGCGGAAGTTACGCCCCGAGAATACGATGTATGGTCGGGACTTAAGTTATTTATAGACTCGAGACATCCCCCGCTCTTGCACAAACACGAACTACCCTTCTTGCTAGCATACCTGTCGTAAATGCTTACTAAAGATATGGTCATTTCTCTGATACGTTTAACTTTTACATCCCTGAGGATTTACATTGGTTTAAAAAAAAATAACTTTTTAGAATCAGAACATGTTGAAGCATAATACAGTAAACATTCTTGATAATTCTAAAGGATATAAATATTAATAATTCCATGAAAAACTTTTAAATCCTTTAAAATTTTGCTAAATTTTTTACAAATATTAGCAGACCAACACGTGCGCTACGCGCACGATTATTTTTTTCATTTCTTACAACTTCAAGTCATTAAAAAGTCAAATGTAGAAAATCTTAAAGTGAAATCCTTTAAAATTCCTTAAAATTCTTTGAATTCCCTAAACTTCCTTAAAAATCACTTAAAATTTCATGAAGTCTTTTTAAAATTCAACTAAATCTTTTAAATATTATACAAATCTCTTGTAATCACTTAAAATTCCTAAAAACCTCTCAAAATCCTTTAACATTCTATGAAAAGATTTTAAATCCTTTTAAATTACTTTTAAAAATCAAAATTTTTTTAAATTCTTATAAGCTTTTTAAAATTCTTTAAAATTCCACTAAATCTTTTAAATATTATACATATCTCTTGTAATCCCTTTAAATTTTAAAGAATTGCAAATGCTTTTAAATTTTAAGAAATTTTAAGAGGTTTCTAAGAATTTTAAAAAATTTCAATAAACTTAATCGATTTCTACAATTTTCTAAATTTTCGTGAAATTTTAGAGTATTTAAAAAGGTTTGTATAAATTTTAAGGGATTTTTAGGAATTTTAAATGAGGTTCTGGAATTTCGAGGAGTTTAAGGATATTTTAACAGAACCTCTTAAAATCCTTTAAAATTCCATGAAAAGCTTTTAAATCCTTTAAAATTACTTTTAAAAATCAAAATTTTTTTAAATTCTTTAAAATACACGAAAATATTTATAATTCCTTAAAATTTCTTCCAAGTTTATTAAAATCCTTTATAATGTAACGAAAAACTTTAAAATCCCTTAAAATATATAAAAATATTTAAAAATTTTTCAAAATTCCCTAAAATTCCACAGAAAAATGATTTTAATCGTTTTTGTGCATTTTTAAGGGATTTCAAGAGGTTTTTGGGAATTTTTGAGAAATTTTAACGTATTTCGAAGGTTTTCCTGACATTTTTTTACACCATTAGTTTTTTCTTCTTCTTTCAACTTCAAGTCATTCAAAAACCAATCAGGTTTGCAACAACAATGTATGCGAGATTTTCGAGACATTTCGTGACACCACTTTTTTAAGATAGGATTATATACAAATCTCTTAAAATCATTAGAAACCCAAAGAATTTCAAAGAATGCCTGGATATTCTTTATAACCCTTCGAAATCCTTCGAAACTTTCTAAAATCTGTTCAGTAAACTATAAATTCTATGTATGCAATACGACAACAAAAAAACATAGTTAGCATAAATGTCAATTTCTATTTTCCTTGACAACTGTACTCGCATTTCCCTGACATGTGGCAACCCTATTTTAAGAAAATAAAGCGAAATTTAGCGAAGTAAATCTGATGCAGAATTTTAACATCATTGTAAAATAAAAAAAAGCAGTAACCTTTGAATTTTACGGTATTTCTTTTCCACATGGACAAATAGAATTGGGGTTACTGAAGGAACGAGCGCTAAAGCCATAGAATTCCGAGTACTTGCTTTTTTCCATTGAGCAAAGTGCAGCTCATTTCGCGAATTGCCAGCACGAGTGTAAACGCATCAACAAAATTAATGTACCGGCGAAGTAGATACCGAGTGATTTAATAATGCCCTTTACTGTTAGTGCCAATGGGCCGAGAAAATCCCTAATTGTCAAAATAAAAAAGGATCTTCCTGATAGTGTTTTTACGAACTGTCTAAGACTCTATATTCTGCTCTCTAAATCTGAATTAGTGAAAATTTTTACTAATTAATAGTTGTATTTCACTTTTTCAATTCGTAGTTTTCAACTTTTCACTAAAGTTTTAGTTAAAAATAACTAACAATTAGTAGAATTTTTCACTAAAGTAAATTAATAACTTACTTTTCACTAATTCAGATTTAGAGAGTGAATTTCTGAATCTAACTTTTATTAAAACACAGGATGAATTGATTTTTTAAAATTATATCACAGTTTAGAGAGGAAACATTTCGATTTTATAGGAATTCATACAAAGTTTTAATAGGTATTCGAACCTATAATCTCCCTAAGACATAAGAGTAATATATATATGTAACTTTGGACTCTAGGATAGCCTTGAAGAAAGACTTTCGAAGTAGGTCGTGAAAACAGGTTGGATAAGGTTATACAGGGTTAAGGTGTTACTGCCATCGTTACTTCTTAGAGAAGTGAGACATAATAAATCCAGCTAAATCCACCCTCGTAAAAAGTGCAGAGACATCCTTTCTACATCACCTCCACCCCTTAAGGCCAAAGTACATTCTGCTTGGCTGGATAAGATAGAAACATTTTCTACGAATCTATCTTCCTTCTTTGACCTTTCGGAAAATGAACTACCATAAGAGCAAATTTAATTTCGCTAACTTTACGCTCGCAATGATAAATATTTTTAATGAAAAATTTTCAATATTGCAAACGCAAGGGTATAGTAAAAATCTGGTGCAAAAACAGCTTCACAAAACCGTTGTTTATAGAAATTTTAAGGGCATATGGTAATTATTATAAGAGAAAATTGAATTTCACGAAATTGTTCACTTACGTAGATTGCCTAGTTTTAGTGAAAAACATTATTGGTAATGTAATGTTGGTGAAACTAAATTTGTTCATATGGTAAGCAAAATATTCCCTCAACATTTGGATTTTAAATGTTCTCTATTGTTAAAAATTGCTAAATGTTGCGAGATTCTATATGATTCTAAGAAGGGGATGAAGAATATGAGCTGATGTGAGTAAAGTAGAGTTTCCCTTGTAGGTAAGGGTGGAAAATGGCCGATAAGAGAGAAAATAGCTTTACTAACCTGGGGTGAAGAGCGCAACCACGTGACACGATGGGGTAGCTCGTTGGAGGTGGTGTGCAACGCAGTTCATGTCTGTGGGGTAGATTTTGTGGGTGACTATGCGAGTGGGGTAGGGAGACTCGAAGAGTTCCCGGCAGATGGCGATACGGTGTCAAATGTTCACTGAAACATAAACATGCAACTTTAATACCTTCACCTGGATAGCTAGACCCTCATAAACTTGGCGCCACTTACAATATTTAATTATAAATAAATCATCTTTCATTTATAAAAGCTTCTTTATAAAAGAAGAGAATAATCTACACACTGAGGCTTAAATATTTACAACCTAAATGATGTATTATAGGAATCAAAAAGCATCAATATTTAAATACTCAAATCAAATATTTAAAAGATTTATTATATTTGTAGTTTTACTGTAACTATACATATTTTTAGGTAATCATTCGAAGTTTACCAAAAAGTCTTCAAACCTCGATATCTATGACTCACCAAACGGTAAACAGTAATAGAAGTTTTTTATCTGTTGCTTGTACAAATGTATATCCAGAAAGAAAATATGTCATCAATATCAGATGGGAATTCTCGAATTTTTAGCTTGTGTTTAGTATTTTTCGCAATGATGACTCAATGAAGATGATAGTTCTATTTTACGCGGTAATGATAGCCTAAACTATATACCTGTGTTGGTGTTATGAAAAAAGTGTAATATCTACTAATCAATATACTGATAGATATAAGCAATGTCACATTGCACTTGATAAGATTACATCATATTCCATATAAAAATAGAATTGAGCTTGAATTTATCAAATAATGGCCAGGAATTTCTTTCCAGGAATTATAAAACCAGTATACATGTAGCTTGAAAATTACAAAAGTAATTACATTGTTTTGTTCCAAAAGGAAGCGAGTTTCTAACAAATCTTTTTTTAAACACATCATACATACTGTGTTTACTAATTAGGTGAACTCGTATTTAGCCCCTACATAGGAAGGGTGGATTCACCTGTAGGTAATTATGCTTGGAACCATCGTAATTTCCGGTTTATCGCCGCAGCTGTAATAATACCTAGCTTAGCTATAAATGAATAACGAAATATCATGAGTTTACAGAAAATGCGTATTTTCACACGTCCAATCATAATGTTATATATCTTATACGAGTAAAAATATATGGTGTACATAACATCGATAAGCATCTCTATTCTTTACTGAAATCACCCGCCGGAAATGTAATAAGTAACAAGAATACCTTTTTATGTTTAATGCTTATATGTTATGCTTCACAACGTTTTTTCTTCTTTTAAATAGTTTATCCCTCTTTTTTCAATAATCTATTTGCTAAGGATTTGTTACAGTTGTAATTAGTATTCCATTACTCCCAGTTCCTTATCAACGTTTTGTCCCAAATGAGGATTTACTCAAGTGCGAAGACTGGACAAGTGAAATTATGAGGGTAACAGTATCACTATTTCAGCAGACATGGTCTGCTGGTAGGACTTCCGGTCTCACGACCTTGAAATGAAAGGAGAGGCAATATCGATCCACGTGTACAGTATTTTTTGTATTTAGTGGCACAAAATTATCAGAATAACCGAATTGCTGATATATTTTCGAGCCTTCACAACATTTTAGAATCCTTAGCATACAACATCATAAATGCGCAAATCGATTGAGCAAAAAGACAAGTATTGGTTGCATTGACTACAAGTCCTCTAAAATTCCAAACAATAGAGCAATACGAGTCGACAGTCGCGTGCCATTCATGCACATTTTGTGCACAAAGCCTTCTTTGAATATACACTTTGTGCGAAGTACTTTGTACGTACTACAAAACTTTATACGTGTTGTATGTATAGATAAATTCTCAACACATACAAAAGGATAAGCACACTTAAGACGCGCGTACTGATATAAAGGAAGACAGACTACAGACAGCTTGTTGTGGCTGAATATAGTTATATAGTATCCACATAGTGGTGCATACAGTATGCATATAGTTTGATATATAGATATAGTACCATACTATATAGTACTTCGATCAGCAGCTGAGCGAACGAGACAGGGCAATGGCTTTGAGGCAGATGCTACCACTTTGAAAAATCACCACGTATATGTATTGTCATCTTCCTAGCTGAGACAAAGTCCTCTCGAATCCCATGCAGTTTTAAATATCTCCAGACGAAAAGGGAACAGAGGATAAAAGCATCTCTGGTTCCGTAAATTTAGAATTTTAACTAAACGATCTATCCGAGGATCTATATCACCATAATAGAAGAGGGTATTTCTGTACACATTTAAATATATCAAGCTAATATGATTACAGAATTAGAAACTGTTAGATTATTACTTATAAGAATTATATACTAATAATTTAAATGCTTTAGTGTACAGAAAAGTCACTGAGAATGCTGTTTACCATATAACTATTGAATTGGTTCGTACTCTATAATTTTCTCTCATAATTTTAATAAAGAACAACGTGATGCAGTATTAATTCTCTATCAACATAAATTGTTGTCCATTCTTAACTATTCGTGCATGTAATTTTATTACGAATGTTCTCTAGTAAATGCCATCGTATACAGGTTTCTAATATTTAACTGTATTACAGGAATCACTCTCAATATACATCAGAATATACATATTGCAACACTGATTACCATAGACATAGAATTACTGCAAGGAACTAAATTATGCAGCATCTGTAATTGCTTATTAACATAAACTGCTTACTTTTCATTTCAGCACATTTTTGTATCAGCAACATACTTGTACTGTTTTATTCTCTAATTTTCATTCATGAATGGAAAATCGTGAAGTACCTTTCAAGATTGTTGGTTTTAAAGCTGACCATGTCTTAAAAAATCCGAGTATACTTTGCACATGACTAAATTTACAATTTACAGAATTACATCACGAGGGAAAACACGCGATTCACTTAACTTTTTTTTTATACCTTTCTTTTATTTATACAGTGATTCACTGTACACATATGCACACCACACACTGAAGCACGATGCACTGATGCACAAATACACAGATAGAAACTTTTATTCGTGTTACCTGTTTGACTAGGTAGGTATGCACGAGAAGAAAAAAAAAACAACTGACACGTGAAGAAGCCACCGATAGAACCGACTGACATCCGGTACGACGCGCGTTTCCGGAGAGCACCGGAGAGACTGAAGCAACTACACTTCGTGTCCAGTTTACTCCCTACCTTCAGAAACTGCAGCCAAGTCGTGCAGCCAATCGCCCTTTCTTGTTGTCCCTTCGCGTTTCCAATGACAACCCTCAACTCGAAATTTCCCGGGTAATTTCCGCATGATCCGGAAATTAATGAGGATATGAGTTTTAATAATTGTCATCATGTCATCATTAGCATTTGTATACATGTATATGATAATTCATAGAAACTGGTATCAGTAATGATTAACTTTATAAAGTACATTATTTTCTAGTTATATTCAGGAACACATTGTATTATTTGTTGCTGATTTGTCAAATTTATCGATTGTAATAAAAAATAAAGTAAAATATGTCTGGGAAAATTTTCAACGTACTTCTCTTCTGAAGTTGACAAAACGAAAGAAGGAATGCACCTGACGAGAGGCAAATCGTGTTCTACAGGTGAACGGCATTGTGGACAGGTAAACCGATCTTTCCCCTGGCATTGTTGCTTGCCTTAAAGATCGAAAGAGGCTCGAAACTTGAAAGGGGATGGTCTCCAGGTATAAATACAGGTTCCTCACATTCATGGCTTGAAAAACTTCTCACGAGAATATATAATCACTTACTAAAAAAGAAGGGCCACTCATAAAACCATAAAATTGAATTTCCCTTGGAAAATTACCAATTTTTTTTACTATATTTGTTCTGAAAACCTGGTAAACTCGAAAGCATCCTTAAAGTCGGATTCATGAACCATCTTAGATAAAGACTATTCATAATTCAGAAGAGCACAGTAATTTTTATAATTGCAGTAAGTAAAACGGGATAAATAAAAAAGATATTAAAAATGTTTATGACTACCTCTATAGTACGGATTCTATATGAATAATTTAAAAATGATGTAAATGATTTATGCAGAGTTAATGACTTTTTACATTTTATTAAATTGGTTTTAAACTTCTTCAGATTTTAAGGTTTCAATCGTGAAAGGAAAAGCGCCTAGTAGAGATTTCCGACCGTCGCGGTCCATTCTCAGAATAAGGTGGAAAGGTTTCTGAATGAGAAGACGATTCGATACTGCAGTCTACATTTTACAGAGACCAAAACGAGAATAAACTCAGGTCAGATAAAAAGGAATAAAGAAAGATCCCTCGAGTCCTTTAAAATTCATTCAATAATAGAAATTTTAATTTTAGCTTTATTAGATATAATCTAAATATTGAATGCTGGATACTAGATTATTAAAATATTTTATATAAGTTTTAGGGAAATGATAATTCCATTACAAGCAAATTCAACTGCAAAAAACTTCAATGCGCTACGAAATAATTATAATGATAAAATGGTATGATAAAATATATAGGTATGTATATGAATGGAAAGTTTTTCATGAGAAAAAAACTAATGTTACATTGATATATTCTTCGAAGTTATCTGAAAAGTTCTAGCCTGACAGTGGTTCTCAAGTCCACGAGTACGTGAATCACATTTCTCGGTCTCGAAACACCTGGGGCTGTGGGACTCTTTCTAGAATCTACAAATTTCCACTTTCCGCAGTCTACCCCAAGAAAAATTAAGTTTCACGTACTCAGTCACGACTCTGAGTGGCTCACCCTTCCTTTTATTTGACGCATCTCACTTCCGGCACCATTTAAAAATTCTATAGAGAAATTTTGGGAGATTTAAGATTTCCATAGATTTTAACCGTAGAATTCACAATAAAATTAATTTAAGGACGAAATTAAAAAATACATCTCGAAATCTTCGATGTCAATATTTTCTAGTCAATTTAAGCAAAAAATTCTCCAACTTCTATAATAATCTCATCTCACGATTCCGGAAATAAGGCCATTTCCCTACATTTATGCACACATTTGAAAAGAAAAATTTTCTCGATAGAGGCTCTCTTGTTCCTTTATTACGTGCAGTCATTGTAGAATTCTACAGCAAAGTGGTAATCGAGAAAGAGGAAAGCTGAGTAGTTAAAAGTTTAAAAGCGAGAAAGAGCAAGAAAAGAAGAAATGAAACGAAAATTAAGAAAGGGAAGGAAAGATATGTAAAGAATAGCTAAAAACTGACAAAAACTTCTAGAATCTAAAAAGGTAAGATGTAGAATTTAAATTATGCATAATAGAGGAAATCACATCCATTTCTCCGAAAATTGTCCTCTCAATTTATCTCTCTTTCTCTAGAATAGTTGAGACGACCTCCGGCCAGAGGAAAATGGGTATTTCCATTATAACAATGGCCATAAAAGGAAAGCACCGGAAAAACATGTGTGTCCAAGAGGAAACTGTTTTTTCTCTCCATTTGCTCAGTTGCCGAACACATGACTTTCGAATGAACCGGAAACGGAAATAACCATAACGTTTTCTCATTTCGTAATTTTATACCATTTCTTATTGCCTATTTTATATATAATATTATCATTATAATCTACTTTAATATTTTATTTCAACTTCAATCTTCTCACAATTTATCAAATTTATCGTAATTACGTGACTCTTACTCAGTGTGGAAGTTTTACAAACGCCTTCATAGAAAAGAATTAAATTTTCGCAATGAAACTAAAACTTTATGAAATCAGAAGAGCACAGGAGTCGTGCGAAAAGTCTTCTGTCAAGAAATGCTACTTTATTGCCCAACTGAAGTTCCACAACGCAGGATATTGCACACGCTTGACAATTCTTGGGATTTTAAAAAGAACGAAGAAATAACAAAAAAATATGAGAAGAAGAAAAGTCGATAACTTTAAGAAACTATAGTGAAAATGCATTCACCTATACGTACTCGTATAAACATATATATTTCACTTGCCAATCACTGACGATCGCGATTTCTAGAAAAACATATTAAAGGGAAATCCATCAGTCGCATTTTCTTTAACAGGAAAAGTTGACACACCGTGCGTGATTTATGAGGGCAAAAATATTTTTAACTTTTACCTTATTATTATGCTACAAATATCTACAAACAAAAGTAATTTCGAATATATTTCCTGAGATTTCAAACTAAAGTCCATATTATGTAAATAATGAGATTCTCTCATCACTTTTATCATTATAACAAGAAAAAAGAGAATTCAAGCTTTTCAAATTGGATATTTAATAAAATTGTTATTAATAAAAGTGTGAATATCTAGCTCCTGATGAGAATCATCATTGTTACTTTTTTATATTTAATTTTCTTTCTTTTTCTTTCATTTTCACTTTAATTTTCAGAAAATTTTTCACGATTCAAACCAAGGAATCTGCTATACTGAGAGAAAAGGCGGTACTCGAGATGAACGCAAAGTTATAATTTTGCGATGAATCTGGTGAGACCTCGTTATCGGGTTTCCCTGGCAGGTTTCTTTGGTTTCCGGTTACCCGAGCATCGTTCGTGATTCACTTCTCAATGCAAATCTTCCCATTTAGTAGCGATTTATATCGAACAAAGAATAACTTACAAAGTTTTATTGTATTTACATAATATCTGATTAGCTTATTATCGTATTTTAGAATTAAAAACATTTATTTTATCGAATTAGCAACCTTGAAACCCTATATATGTATGTATTTTCAAATAATGTTCCCCTTCTCTTTAAAAATATTTAATTAAAGAAAGTTCCTATTTTAATTTTGTCTTAAAAAAATAATAAAGAGTAATCGACTGAAGTTGGTCTGAAGACGAAATTCCATAAAATGCATATCTCCGACTTTTCTATGAAAAAAGTTTCAAAACTGTCCTCCTCATCTTTTGGAGTTTAATAGAAAAATATGCAAAGTTGGTCAAATTTATACCAGATTCGCCCTCGTTATTAAAGCGATATCGATTAAGTTTATTAATCAAGACTCGAGTTGTCTTATTTTCGAGACTATTTTTTATTTTTCCACTGCGCTTTTTCCTTATTTCTTTTTTCTTCCTAAAAAGTTTTTGTGAAAATATTACGACACGATCGAATGGAAATGAAACGTTGGATCACGTGACTTGCCGAGCTTTACGAGTCAGTGGCATGGAAATTTAAAGATTTTCGCGGATATTCTAGAAACGAGAAGCTACTTCGAGTTTCTTACATCAAGCACGTACAGAGACGCCTCAAGACGCATTCATGCAAGTACAATCGTGGCATGAATTTATTGCGATTTATTTCTACGATAGACGAAACCCCATTCCTCCAAATTCCGACACTTTCCTTCTTAATCTTCTGTGAATATAATAAAAAAAAAAAAAATGAAAAAAAGAGTTTACTGATGCTAATGTGAAAATTGAACCTCCGTTTTATCATTTATTTTAAAAATGAGATCACTTTTATATGAAAAATTCCCTGACTTCAACTTATCCAGATTTTCTATCTTAGCTGATGTAAAATATTCCCGGATGGATCTTTGCATTCTCGTAATCTTATTTCCGACCACTTCTTGTTTCTCATCCAAGTATCCACATCGTCGCTTATTACCACTTTGAGTTCTCCTTTCATTCTTATCGTCTTTCGTAATATATTCATTATTCTCAACCGACTATCTTCACGTTACTTCCCGTGTCTGTAAGTAAATTACCGAATTCGTCGACCCTTCTCACATTTTAGCAGTTTCAAGCATTAATTTAAAAATTCATGACATCTTGAAATATTTTTAATCCCTTTAAAATATTTGTAGAACTTTTAAAATAGTTTCAAAATCCACTGAATTTCTGTGAAATCTTTTGAAAATACATTAAATATTCTGAAATCACTTACAAAGATTTGAATTCTCAAAAATAACCCCTCAGTTTTAATTAACCTAATTTTGAATAATATTGGGTTTAGCAAACCGACTGCATGTGAAACGAGAACATTTATTTAACCCCATGTTCGTTTTCAGGCGCCTAACAAATGATGGGTAGGGTTTGGGTGAAAAGGAGGGATTTCAGAATTGCGAATTCAGGAGTGAGAATCTTCAATGGGCAAAGTTTATGCAACCAATAAATCTTCAAGAGCTTTGGCCTCCGTCTATCAAGATGCCAGGAACAAAAGTCCGAAAGAAAACGGAAAAACATAAAACCATAAAAAAAAATAATCCTGAAATGCACCTGCAACCATGTCCACAAAACATAAACTTCCAGAGTGGATAAAATATATGTTTTATATAGAGGATATCGTTTTCATTTATAATTACATTTTATAACTTTTTTAATAACTTCGCTTCTTTATAGTGATGTTTATGTAAAAATATGAAATTGTTGAATATAATGTATTATAAAAAACCTCGTAAAAGACCTAATAAAATTTAGATTATGTTTTACACATAATCTTTTATGCATTGCTGAAATTTTATTTTGTTAGCATTCTTCTCGCTAGCATAAAATATTTATGCATACATGAATTCTATAAACAATTTATCAAGAGCGAATATTTTCATTTTTATTTGCTTTTCGTGTTTCAAAAAGGACATTAAATCCCTGGATTTGTCGACGTGTTACAGTTGCATTTATATATTTCTACGTTAAATGTCATCGGATCCGTAACAAAAAAAAAATTAACACAAAATGAGAATTATTCTCTTTTCAATAATCCTATTGATTTTCCAAATTGTTTTTGTACAGAGTGATACAAAAATAGTAGTGAAGATGCCAAAGAAGCAAAAAAAGGAGACCAAGTTACTGATCGTTGGGAAAAAGAAGAAAGAAATACCGAAAAAAGAAAAACTTCTTATCCTTGGGCTATAAAAGCAGAAATAAATGGTAATATATTTTTTGAATTTGTAATAATTTGTAATTTCATAACACATATCTGAAAGATAAACATTTAATTTTCAGCGAAGACTATGTACTTTGCCAACTGTAAACAAAATCCGTGCATTAATTCAAACTAACTGTTACGAATTGCAAATATTAGGCAGAAGGAGTGCCACTTTCTCAATTAGCATAGAATTAGGATACGCAATCAAAGTTATATCTACATTGGCTAGGTTGGACAATCTTCCAAAATTTCCCAACTTCACCCGACAATATTCATATTAAATGTTAACAATATTATGAATTTACTTTATAATAATTAAAAACATGTGTGTTTTTTTACCACTTAAACAATTTAAAGTAGGTATATATAATTATATGTTTTTTATAAATAACACACTGAATAATAAGAAGGTATAGAATAGACATATAATAGTTTATCATGTCGAAAAACTTTCTCTATATGAATATTCAAGTGAGGATAGCAAAGGATCCTTGCCAAAGAACCGGAAGTATGTCCTTTGCCGTTTTAGAGCAAAGTGTGAGGAGTTGAGTGAGGTTCGGAGCAAGCAAAGGGTCGAGAGTGTAACGGACATTAATAGCATGAAAGGAGAGTTGGCTCATTGCCAATGGGATTTAATATCGCGGCAGAGTACTAAGTAAACTTTTTTTGATGTCATTGGCAAACAGGTTCCATACAATTTTTAGTATTTAAGGCGATATACTTTTTTACAGATTGACATGCAACTTCATTTGTATAATAAATATCTTCAGTACCTATACAATATATTTATATTAGCTTCAAAAAGAAAACTCAAAAAATACAGTTATATAGAAACTACGATTTTCTTGAGTTAAGTTTAAACAAATTCCCTAAATGAATTGAATTGAAATTCGGCGAATCATAGTTCATTGAAAATGGCACATTGTTCTCAAACTAATCTAGTAATCCTCTAATTCCATGCTGGTTGAACCGATAACGAAGGGTTTCAACCCGCGACTATTGTTCAACTGTTTTCAGACTTCTCTCATTATAACTGGAAACAAAAAGGGTGATTTAAGATCAAACTCGAGGTGGTAAGAACGGAAATGGAAATTCTTCAAATCGACTCGAGATTGCGATAGAAACTTTGATATTAAAAAGTAATCCCGTCAAAATAAAAGCTCCTCACAATCCTTAATTAAAGTACATATATCGAAAAGTGATGGATTAACAATTTTTTTTGTCTATTTTTTTCAGATTATTTCTCTATAGCATATTAGTTCCCAATATTTATTTTACTTTTGCTTTTTTATATTGCAGATTTCCATCGCAGTCGAATCGTTTTCTATGTTGTACAAATTCTCCGCGAATATCTCAATATGAACGGAACTTCGGTCGGAATTTCAGGACAGATTAAAGTTTTGAGTACCGGCCAAAACTGCACGATGTCTCATTACTATACTGAATACGTGAACCGTTCTAAACTTCAGAATGTGAAAATCTCTCGTCGTTAATCGTGTACTGGTATATCTCCAGATATATCAGCATATTTCAAATTTACTCGAAAATACTTTTGATTGGCAACAGCGTTTCCATACTCTCTAAAACTGAATCAGTCAAATTCCACTGATTTTCAATGACTCTTTTCTCACGATTTTAATCAATGAAAATTCACTGAAAATCAGTCAAAAGTCACTGAAATTTTCAGTCATCTTCACTAAACTACTAAAAATTTCAGTGACTTTTCACTGATTAAAATCGTGAGAAAAGAGTCACTGCAAATCAGTGGAATTTTACTGGTAATTAGTTAAATTTCACTGATTCAAGTTTAGAGAGTATCCAATAAAACATTGACTCGATTTTAAATTAAAAGTCGTAAATAAATTGCTTGTATAATTAAAAGTAAATATTATTTGTATATATGTGCAGGGAAATCCGAAATGTATACCTGAAGTGAGAAATCGGCCCGATTGCAACCGGAAATTCGTTAATTTCCGTCGACATACAACGCTCGTTAATTAAATTTGAAGAGAGTCTTGCGTTCAATATTAATTACGAGTGAAACTCGAATCGCACAATTTAACTACTAATCATAGTCTATAATCTATATATATATAATCTATACGTGTGGGCGACTCAGCCATAATTTCTGAACTTGATCCATGATTATAGATCAGTAGTTGTGTAATGATTATTAGATGCGTAATTTATGAGATATAATACCTGTAATTGACAGGCTTTTAGTGTCAAGTACTCTGATAATTAAAATCAGTGCCGATTACACATTAATGGATGAATTCGACTCATTTTTCTATAATCAAAAATAAACTTGTTATACTAAGTTTACATATTAAAATTTTGTCAAGTTCATCATTTCAAAATATATGAAAACCTGCGAGAGATATATTCCGTATTAAAACTTTCCGACGGCAATTTATCAAAACCATAAAGATAAACCTGTGAGATTGCTGAAAATGATAGCAAACGCGAAATTTAATAGCGGGAAGCAATAGTCTCGCGCTAGTTTATTAATCCTCGTAACGAATTGTCTTCTGCGCGAGTATCCATTGTTCTTTGGTATAAAGCCCGTTTTGGCGTTGGTAACGATTTGCAACGGTCGTTACGAGTGATTAAGTTGCCCAGGGGGACAGCGATTAATCGTACGTTCTGAAATACTCGAGAAGAACGAGAATTATAATATAAGTGCAGAGACGCTATTAATTCCCCGGGAGCAGATAATATCGTTAGATTATAAAGGTGATTTCAATTTTCAATTTTACCAATTTCGCGACTGCTGAAAGCTTTTACTAAAGTCAGAGTAGAGTATAGAAATTGTTAAATTGAAAATGTTCCAAACTTTTGTCGACTTCATAATAATTTTTAATTATGCTAGAAGTATGAAAAATTAAATACGTTAATTTTAAATGACGATCTGCTCAATTAGTGAATAGTTTAATTTCCAATCAAAAAGAGAGATACAGTCATTTTTGAGAAAATAAATGAAGATTATTAAAAATGCCTGGGATTTGTGGAATGCTGATAAACATGGCTTCTAAACACGCAGAACAGGTGTTAATTATCGAATAGGGTCAGAACATTTGAACTTTCCAGTACGTGATACGCATTACGCAATCGAAAATTAACCGATCTATTTGAATGAACGAGAATTCGTGGATTAACAGAGGTCGATTGGTTCAAACCACAAAACAGGTTTGCCTCTCTGGCGTTTTACTAAACTAAATTGTCTGCTTGTATTTTCTCGCTCATTTGAATTTCCTAGCACAATTGATACCCGCATCCTGATGGAAAATTTAAAATTTAACGGGCGATTAAATGTAAACGAACATTATCGACTCAAAACGTGGGCTGAAGTTTCAGACGTCTAGTATATCGAATTTTTTTAATTTAATTTATTTTTACATTTACTAGATTAAGAATATAAAAAAAAAAAGTTTCCAGAAGTCTCACTTTGATCCTGTAAAATTTGGCTCGGAATGTAGAGCTTGAGTTTTTTTTTAAAGAAGAAAAAAAAGTGAATTTCGCATTCATGTAAAATTTCTCTAGACATGCTAACCGCAAGTCAAGTCCTTGCTGGAATTCGAATAGGGCTTCACTACTTATCGCAGGGGTTGACTGTGGTTGGGCCAACTCACTCTCTTTGGTTTTGCCTTTCCTAGTATAGTGTGCGTTCGCATCGGGCTTCATGCAAAATTCCCAAGGAAGCTTTCCCAACTGTTTCCTCGAGCTTCAAATAAACAAAGACAAACTTGAAACTCGCGCAAATACTTGCAGAAATCCTGGTAATTCTCCGGAGAGCGATCATTACTCCACGGAAGAGAGAACTGCGTCCTCTACTTATAACCCAGAAAAAAAAAATGAGAAATTCCGTTGAAAAATTGGCCAGGAATAATTAAGTTAAATTCCAGAAAAGTTTAGTTGCATAAATTAAAATAATATCACCCTTACTGAAAAGAAAAGCTTTTAAACAAATGATAATGATCCTCTGAAGATTTAGTTTTTTAATTAATGAATCGAAACTTCGGGACTTAACACGCTCAACTTTTTAGCAACGACTCATTATATCTTTTTTTTCCTTATTTAAGGGAAATGCAGTTTTATTTTGTGCGGAATGAATAATGATCCTTGACGGTGTATTTACGGCAACGGAATTGAAGTCGAGCGCAATGTCGGTGACTTTTGTATTCAGTACTTCCTGTTTGTAGGTATATCCCTGACCCTAGGGCCGCGTGAAATTACATTATCGTAATGGACTATTCTCGATTACTCAGCACCTGCAAAACCCTCAGGACTTTCTCTAATGTTCCTGGATGTCCTAACTTTTCAATCAAAGATGTAAATTTTTAAAAATAATGCTCAACTTTCAACCAAAAAAGAGAAATTTCTACCAAAATAGTTGAAGCTCCAAGCAAAAATAGACGAATCTTATGGAGTTTTATTGATTCAGGTCCGAATTTAAGTGCAAACGAAAAAAACAGGGAAACAGGGAAAGACTCCTTTAATACATGTAAACATGCTCAAAAACATGTAAATAATAAAGATGAGATTTATAAAACCGGTTTAGAATTATTTTTAGAGACTAGATACGTCATATTTGAAGACCAAGGGTCACTTAGCAATCAAAATTCAGAAGGCCAGCTTTTATCCACTTTGCCCTCGTTTCTGGAAACAGGTTTCAAATCGCTGAAAAGATGAGCCAATTTTTCTGAACAAGGACAGAGCTTAGACTGAATTTTTAAGGCAATTCATCTTGAAAAGCGTTGCTTCTTTTTTTCATTCGCGACTTTCAAAGCTAAACAAGAGAAAAAAATGTTCAGAGTCTAAGGAGGTCAAATGAGAACTAAGAAAAGTCCACTAAGAAGTCTTTGATTAGAGATAAAAGTGGAATTGCGAATCTCTATCGTAAAATGAAAATATTCATTCCAAGAGATTTAAAAATGTTTAAACTATACAATTCCAAGCCTGAAGAGTGAAATATTGACAACAGTTGGGAAAATAAATATTGGTCTACTTTATATCTAGGTGGCCAAGAAAGAATTTCAGCGAAAATATAACTCGGGTGACCCTGCTGGATCCCTTCACAGACTTTCTGTGGAAATACGTATGCATTCATCTTATACTTTTTGCAAGGAAGAGTGTAAATTTTCAAGTATGTATGTTGCCTCTGCAGAAGGCTAAAGTCGGTCATTTTTTTTATCTCGGCTTTATATTTACTCACATTTTTTGTATCGTCTCGGGTAACGACTTGGAATATCTTAGAGTTGCAGCCACATGCAAACTTCCTTTTTCAATCCAGCGAGTTCATTTTCATGGAGAATATGGAAAGTTGAGCTTGTTAGCGATGAATTGACTTTTTACAAGAAATAATAATTTTCTATTTCACATTCTTGAATGTAAAGAAATGCAGATCATCAGTGTCGTTAAAATAAGAAAAAAAAATTCTCAGAAATGTAAAAAGTAACCAATTTTGATTAAAATTATTTAAAATGATTATTATGTAACAAGTTCTACGTTAAAAAAAATCCACTTGTAAATCTGACTGATTAAAGAAACTTTCAGTGACAGAATTTCGCTAATAAAAAAAGGAAGCTCTCACTCTTTGGTACTTACTCGTTGGCGAATTAAAACTTTCGACTCACCTGCAACATAAAAAAGAGAGAGAAATTTAAATGTAAGTAGTCAATAAAAGTATGTGTGTGTATAAAACGTAAAACAAGATTATTAACGAGGTGAAAAATATTTTAATGACTGAGACCAAAGAATTAAGATTACGCCGTATATATCGATGAAAACTTTCCCACGCAAGAAAGTAATATATACGTAAAGAAACTGACACTAGCCGAGTAGTTGACTTAATTATCGATAATTGGTTCCCATCAACATGAGGTGAGAAAATAAATACCCAATTTCCACTGTATTCATTTCAATTGTTCCGAAGTATAAAAATCCAGCTAATTTAAAATTGTAAATGTGCCTCAAACATCTAACTCTTATTATCTATAAATTCAAATATGATAAAAAAAGAATATTATGAAAAATAGAATACTTTTTCTTATGCGGGCAGAAAATAGTGAGGCAAGCTTTTCCCCGGATGTAAACTCGGCGTGAAAATTAATACGGTTTTCAGCTAGACATCTCATTTTTTCGAATTTTTCCCTTTTTCTGTCACATTCGTCCTGGTCCAGAGGAGAAAAATTCAACGAGTTTTCTCGTTTGGCTCTCTTGAGTTGGATAAAGCATGTCTCACATTGGCGCTGCTAGAGACAAATATGGGTGTTTCAGAAACTCTTAAACGAGAATAAAGTCTCTGCAAAAAGAGGTTTTTATTCAGTATAAATATAAAAGAAACTCGCTCTGAAAACGAAGGGTAATGAAATATAGCCAGCCAAAGGTTTAAACGCAAGAGATAATAAAAACCTTATAACTGAATATTAAATTGGAATATACATTTTCTCTTCTAAATTTTATACTCAATGAAAATTTTGTTTATTCTATTTTAACAATGACGAATTCTCCAGAAATCATAGAAATATTTATGAGTGAAATATACGTTTAGTTACGCGATATATTTAACATTTAACATTAAATATTTTGAGCTCGTGTATCAAAACGGAAACCGCAAAAATATATCAGGAACTCTTCCGCGTCGTGACAATTCAAAACCTGGATCACAAATCAATTACATACGTCAGTGATTCTAGATTTTCGGGATACATCGTTTCCTATAACGTGATATAACGCGAAAATATGAATAAAAGGCATCGAATTCTCATCGACCTTCAATTACTGCAGACAGTCCTTTTTTCAATTTTCATTTTATTCCCTTAAAATTTTCCAACTTCTCTCTTTTTATATTTCAACATTTTACCTACATTTTACCTTTTTCATAATTTTCTGGTTTTACTCGAAAGCTTTTTTAATTTCATAAAAGCCATTATGCATGAATTTTTAATTCTTATGAAATGGGATTGAAGTTCTATTTTTTACATAATACATTACGTCATTTTTTAATCCCTAGTGAATAAAAGAACTTTTTACACACTATTATTATTTTCACCTTTTAAAAATATTATTTTTCTTTCCTAATATTTATGGGAGTTCATTTTATCATTGATTTTTTTGTACTTATTAGTGATGAATTCAATGAACTTCGAACATATAATATGCCGTGTGGTTTTCGTTGAATCAGATGATGTAGTGGGCTCTTTCAATTCACATAATCGATATATCGATAACCTTATTAATTTTCTTTCGTAAATACTGAATAGGAAAAATAAAATCTTTAAAAATATTCCAGCGTTATTCGCGTAATTTTATTATTTTGTTTTTTTCTCCTGCCTTCGATTGGTATTTGGTAAACGTAAAAATCAAGAGTGAAATTCAGAATGGGTTAAGGATTTTATTACAAATCCAAATTGATATGGAAATTCAGATGGGAGAAGATCGCTGATATCTATATTAATTTGGCACATTCGAGTGGCTAGAGTGAAAATGAAACTCTCTGGATTAATTAATCGATTCTCGAGCACGGCTGCCATTCTGGTAGTGCAATTTAATTACACTTTCCTTAATCGAGGAGCAAGCGTGCATCACACGCAGGCGTATAAATTGGCTATGAATTACCTACAAATTGCATAGCCGCAGAATCTCGACCTTTCGTCAAAAATTGTATCTAAATATCAATTATTAGGAAAAAGAAAAGATTTTGTCTTATATCCAAGAATAGAAGTATTTCATTCATTTCAAGGTCATGTTAGAGAAATCCGTAAAAATAAAAAAAAATTAACCGGAACTGACCTCAGTCTGGTATCCAGCTTACTTCCCTGATAATCGATCGAAGGATCGATTAAGCCTCGGCAAATTAATCCACACGACCTGGATTTACAATTACGCACTCGCGATACTGATTGCGTTATATTCGCGTATGCGTGAAACACGCGTGGGAAGCTATCATTGAATCAAGTCAATGGAACGAGAAGCTGAGAAAAAAAGAAGCTAAATACAGAAATGAAAGAAAAAAATGAGTATATAAAAAAAAGAATGTCATTATTAAAACAGGAGAACATAACAGTCGTTGGAAATTACACAAGGGCGAAAATTTTTCACTTTCACTAACCGACCGATCACAAACAATCGAGTTATTACACAATACTTTATCCTACAGAACAAAAGTACTGAGAGCAAGCGAATTATTTACGAGAGATGGTAAACAAGATATCGTCAACAGAAAAACAGGTGAAACAAACGAGTGTAAATAGTCGCCTGAACTTTGGCACGATTCATCCTTTTGGGAAAAAGCCTTTTTAAATCAAAGAAAAAAAGGTAAAAATATAAAAAATGACAACAGAAACCATTGGTATTATGATGAAAGTAAGAAAATTTTAACTACCCATCTAAAATATAGCATGCACTTAATAGGTTTAATTTCTTGGAGAAATTATTAATTTGAGGAATCTCATTATCACACTGACGTACAAGTTAAAAAGACACATGTCTTTTTATATATTATTTCTTTATAAAATGGGAAAAATATTCATATTTTTTTATACAAAATCGTTTTCCCTTATTTTCTACGTTCGAAGTTAAAAAAAGTGTCTCTTTAACTTGTAATAAAGAACCTAGTTTACTGCGTATAAATATTTTATAAATAAAAATAAAAAGAGAAAATCTATTTGAGATTTGTTTAAATATCAGACTTGCAAATTTCTCCGATTTACAATTTACGTCGTATTTTTTGAGGACGAATAAATTTCGAAATTTATAATAAAAATGTTTGATTTTGCACAAATTTCGGATGAACGATGGCCAGGAAAATTCGCGATGCGGCAGGCTAGCTGCGACTGAAGCTGAAACGGTAAAACCCGACAATAATTCGTGCAGCACCCCTAGTGGAGAAGGTCCAGGACATGCCAGTGCGCATGTACTCAATAAAAATGCAAGGATGCACTGCCCATAAAATAGAAAAGATCTATAATATAAAAAATTGTATACTTAATACGTAACAGTCTGAATCTCATGTTTCTTATTTCTCTTAAAAAAATTTCCCAAGATCGAGAGAAGAATTCTAAAAAGAAAATGTTTAAACTTCATAGAAATATTTTTTTCTAAATTCATCGCAGAGCCACGAGATTTTTTTGCAGAAATACTTAACTCAAATATTCAGGTTAAAGTGAAAAATTATATTAAAAAGTTTACCGAGAACAATTCTCATTTAAAGCCTCGTATAATTCGCGGTAATTTCCAGCATTTTCAAGCCGTGGAAGTATAGGAATGGGAGAAAGGGGAGGGGGAGGAGGAGGAGATAGAGATGACTCGTAATTTGTAGCGTGATTCAAGGCAATTCATTTCGCAAATGAATGCAGTGCATATTCTCGACCTTTTCGTCGCCGGTTAAAACCCGACTTTCCTCTTTTCAGAATCACGTGAAAAGGGGCGAATCGGAAAAATTCCCTTCTGCATACCACTTTTTTTTCAATGTACTGAGAAATACACACCCAGCGAAATTTTTCACCAGCAAACAGAAAAGCCTTCAGTTCTCGGTTGAAACTAATGATTTTATTTTTTTTTAATTTAATGAAGTGAAATATGAAATGAAGAAATATATAAAATATTTTATGAAATGAAGAAATATCTAGTTTGTTATAATATTGTTAATGTGTATTTTCGGACTCCGTGCAAAATTCCCAGAAATTTTGTTGCTTACCTTTCCTTCCCAACTATCCTAACAGCATCATAACGAACGCTTAGCTTTCTGGTATGATCCCTGGGAGTACGACAACTATCCCTACCGGCCCCCTCCCTGAAGAGCTTAAGGGTGCTGTAATTCTGAGTCTGTTGCAAGGGCTGATAAGTTTCAAGCCCGTTGCAAACTTCACGACATCCACAGCACTTGGACATTGCACTTTATATGTATAGTAGATCTTTCGACCTGATGAGAGTCAGCTATAAAACCATCTACATTCTACACACATATACATATATATTATATGTATATATAATATGTCACTATCGAAATTCCAACTTCGATGAGCATCTAGGCAACTTTGATACGAAAATCCCAGGAACTGGGTATTAAAATAAAGCTACAAAAGCCCCTCTTAAGTCCCAAGTGCTAAAATAGCTCAGAGGATGCTTTAAACTTTTCTACGATCTTCTTAGAGTCCAAACTTTTTAAAAAACTTTTTAAATTATCCTGTTTAAATAATAATCAGGGTTTCTATTAATCAGGCAATTAAAAATTTATTTCCTTCGACCAATTTTATTTATAGTTGTCTTTTTGTGATTTTTTGAGAAAATACAAAAAATCCTCGGTCAAATAAAATTCCCGGTCCGCTAGATACCCTGATAAATAATAATAAAAGCTTTTCAGTCCTATAAGAATGCTTTAGAAATTTTGATCAATTATTTTAGACTTGACCTGGAGTATTTTCAAACATTTTAAAATTGTATTCAAGTAATAAAAACTGTATCAGTGTGGATCGTGAGAATGAGTCGAACGTGCCTTTTGTCACTGACTGCGAAAGGTTAAAACGACAGGTGAATATCAAAAGAGTCTCAATAATAATTAAAAGGTGCGGTCAAATAAGAAATTTATATTTCTAGAAACGTTTTCATTCTACGTGCTCCCCATATTGATCAAAAATAAGGAATTAAAAAACTGTCCAGGTATTCGAAGGATTTTCAAAATATTTCCATTTCAGAAGATTATTTGGGAATTTCAACAACTTCCATGAAATTCAAAAAATTTTAAGGAATTCTAAAAGACTTATCCAACGATTTAAAGAGATTAAAATAAAATATGAGTGTTTTTGGGGAGATTTAATTTGATTTTTAAGACCAAAGTCTTGAGGAAAAAAAATACGATTGCGACAGTTAAAGTGGATGTGGCTGATTTTTTACGAAATTAATTTGGAAGGGGAGCTAAATATTTGATACTTTGATCGTGGAAGGATTATTTTTGCATGACAATATTCTTCATTCTGATTGATTCTGGGAATTGTAACTTCCCGATAATGAAAGAATAAATGAATAAATAACTGAATCCTTCTTCAAGAGTCCCGATCATTTAATTTGTCTCAAGGCATCTCATTGTATTCCCTAATAAAATGAACGCTTCCTTGAAAGCTGATTAATATTGAGCTGACATCCACTAATTATTATATATATTAAAGGCACCGATGCCGGTACCGGGAAATGAAGGCATGTTCGCCCACCGAAAACACATCGTCTCGATACGTGCCTCGCATTCGGAGAGAGATTCATGAATTGAAGAAGTAATCAATCAAATCATTATTAAAAAATTCATTTTCATTTACTTCTTCGTAACAGAGTGTTCAAATTTTCTGAATTGATATTTTTGGATAAAATAAAACAGAAAGATTTCGTTCATTCATAATTCATAAATATGCAAAATTTTCAAAATGTTCCAAAGCATTCTAAGAGATCTAAAAATTAAGTCTATCTTTATTTTTAATTCTTAATTTAAAGTTTTTTTATTTAGGTATAGATGAGTTTATAATCCAGATTCCAAGCACACGTGTTTCATCCTCAACCAGGAAACATCACAACACAAAAATTCACCTGCAGCTTTCGGCGCCGCGTTTCCGATTCTCGCACCCCCGGCACATTTAATTAAATATAAAAATCGCTAATAGTTGACAAAATCTGATCGGATGAATAAAATCTTGGGACTTCTTTCGCGGCGGGTGTTCAAGGCGCTACTGGTTAAAGAACCGTTGGCTTCAAGAGTCCATGGAGAAGAAAACACATGTCGTTCTCCCCTTCGTCGGGACGATATGTATGGATACACACACATATATACATACTTAGACAACATGTTGTCCATCCGTCTGTCCGTCTGGCTGACGGATAAGTTGGTTTTGCTTATCTGGAGAGAGGCAGGCTTATCCATAAAGGCAGAAGCCACAGCTCTTTTTGCTGCTCAGCTGTTTGCTAGTGTTTCCAGTCATTGCTAACGGAGGAAGATTATGAGAATCACTGGCTAATGCTTCGTGGAAGTGATTTCCGGTTTGCGAACGAATCAAATTAGCAAAGACGAGGCGGAAAAGATTCCGTTTCGCGTCGAGGCATATTTGTCTCTAATTTGAGCTTTTTCAAGCCTCGCCGGAAATTGGGGGAATATTATATCAAGTGAGGGGCAACAGTCATCGACCACCTAAGTGTTCTCGATGTTCTGTCGATTCCTCATCCTGTCACTTTTTTAGATTAATTAAGAAGCTTCCTTTTCGCTTCTAGAGATTCAAGAAAATTCCAGTCCTTGGAAGAAAAATTCATTTTTTCCACTTTAGTCAACAGACGTTAGAAATAAACAGAAAAAAAGTCTTAAAACAAGAAAATTGGTCTTGTTTTAAATTCTAGATTTAAGATTTAATTTAAAAAAGAAGATACTGCAGAGTAAAAAAATATCCAATGTCCAACATCCTTAAATTACTCATTTTATGATTTTTTAAATATTAGTTTAGTAGATGTTTAGAGCTTTGATAGTTTCCTTTTATAAATTAAATATGAGATGCTTTGAACTAACGTTTCGATAATAACGCATTATCAGAAAGCACTGAGGCTTTTAATATTTAACTGGAGGGTACTCAATCATCTTTCTTCCCTTCTCTCTCTCTTTAGTTTTTATTCCCTTTGGCAATCATGCGGAGCGTTAAAATTAGTTTTTGCGTGGCCGGAAACGGTCCAGGATGCTGGCGCCTCGTAAGTTGTCTGCTTCTTTCTTACCGACCGAAGCTCCGCGATAATTTTTGGCAATGAAGCCTTAGCTCATTACTTTTCCTTCCAATACTTTCTAAAAGGTCGATTTTTCAATTTCAAACAAAACAATTAAAAGCAAAAAATTTAAAAGCACCTAAATTTTTTGAGGAGAGTTGAGAAACTTGATGGACGATCGACATACGAATATGAGAATTAATCACTCTCGATGTCACCAAAACGCGCCGCGAGCAAAGTTTTCTCCTATAGCTATCGCTACTTTTTTACCCTCAGTTTTCGTTTTATTTTATTTTTGCTTCCTTCCGCCTTATTTTACCCTCCGTCACAGCGCTCTATTTAGCCTCGAAGAACCGGAAGCGACGGACCGGAACTCAAACTTTTCTTCATCCGAGAGTGTATCGAAGTTCTAGGAAACTTTAAAGTTTAAACCTTAAACTTTAAAGCTTTTCCCCGGAACCCTAGACGTGTTTTAGTTTAGAACTTTCGAGTAAAAATTTTCCAATGATCAGCATCATTAAAAGTACCATCGCATTTACATTTTCCCAATTGTTTATATTTTACTTTAGAAATTCTTGTTTAACAAATTCATGACCCAGAAAACTCTGATTTAAAACGTCAGATTAACTTTTTTTTATAAGAATATAATAAATTGATTAAGTTAAACAGAATCTAGTTGTTTCAACTAAAAATTCTGATTAAAATAACCAATATTCTGATTACTTTAACCATTAGAAATCCTTTAAAATTCTTGAAAATATTTCTCACAATTCCCTATAACCACCACATTATCTAATGGGTTTGTAATAATTAATACAATATCCTGCTCGGGGAAAGCTCATTTAAACCCAGTATACTAATCCCATAATCTCAGAAATGAATTCAAGTCTCTCGGCGTTCCTTACATGTAGCAATTTCACAAAGTGTGTGCGTTCAGACTTTGTAAACATTTGTTTCATTTATGTAGATATGGGTTATCTCAGTTTCTAAAGCACACAATGCTCTCAGCTTTTAGAACAAATATAACTTTAGTTAAATCCAGTTAACCCTTTTCCCACATCATTTATCCATTTATCCTTTTTGTCTAATATAATTATTCACAATGCCTACAGATTTCTATTAACAGCATTTACCGAAGCTCTAGCCTTCGTATCGAGATTCGTATATCCATTTTAAGAATTTTAAATAATAAATTTAAAAATAGTACTGAAGAGTATATTTTCTAATAAAAACAAAGTTCGTTTTCTCGAGGATTAGTGTTTATAATATCCCTTGGAGTGTGCTCACTTTTATTATCGTTCTTTTTCCAACTTTTGCGAAAATCCTCAGGAAGTAAGGTAAACATAGTCAAACTATTTCTTATTCTGAGCGCTTAACTGCTTTTGTTTTCCTTCGTGATATTGCAAAATGCGAAGAAAGGTAAGTGAACCATAAAAGGATTCTATAGGTAGATATAAGTGATCCTTTTTTTAGAGCTATTCGACAGGATCTAGGAATCTAATATCCAGAGCATATCGCATATGAATGAAGATATCCCAATATGAGCCTCTCTTTCATTCACCAAATAAAAAATAAAAAGAAAAAGGAAGAAAAAAAGATTATAGAGGATGCTGTAGAGATATCGGAAATACATTCAGAAAATGTTCTGCAATGTATACAAAAGATCGAGCAGATGAAAACTTATCTTTATGTGGGAACATAATAAATATAGAAACAAAGGCATTTTCAATATTACAAGGAGGAGAAAAAGATAAATAAATAATAAATAAATAAATAAATAAAAGAGATGGAAGGCGATGTATACGGCGCTTGTGAGAGGCGAAGAATTCGTTTACGGTATAAAGTCACGAAAGAACCGGTTCTCGAGTATCGCGAATTTATTACAGGGCAACGTATTGCTCCTTCTCATTTTCTTTTCATCTCTTTTAGTCCACTCATCAGGTACTGAAAATGGCGTCCAAGTTGTAATTTTATCTAGTTCTATCCTCAATTTGGGGTAAAGAACGAAGAATTTATGACGAGGATGAAAACACTCGTCAATTTATTCTAATATTTTTTCTATATTGCTTGTCTTTTCTAGATTTTTTAGTTAATTTTTAACTTAATTCTTTAATGGAATTCCGAATGTGTAACTGTTACGGCAATTTCTCACGAACGATAAGATTATACGTACTCCACTTTCACCAGCGAATGCGTAGACGCAAAAGAAAAAAATTAAAGCCCTGGAGGAATTTAATTAATGAAACTATAAAAAATAGAAAAATTAAAAATATGATTTTTCTATGGTGTTCTCAGAATTATAGAATATATTCAATTTTTCCCTTGAAATACTTTTATTCTTTCATTCTTTTTTTTGTGGATCTTATTTTTAGCCGTGAATTAATTAATTTCCAAGAAGGGCTAATACATAGTTTAATATTCCGTCACTGATATTTTTTGACACAACCGTACTTGTATGGATTCCTATAAAATATAAAGCGGTCCTTGATCCCGGATTTGCGAAGGCATTTGACATTTTAAAAAATTCCATAATTCTCTTTACGACTCTATAAAATTTAAAACAAAAATTCCGAAAATCCCAAGTTTAAATATTGAGAAGAAACAATTTGTCGGGTCAAGAAAAAAGAATATGACTGAGGAAATTATGAACCTCTTTTGGATAATGAAATTGAACATATACTTCAGCATATAATATCTTGCGAGATTATTAATAGACTCTAATAGTAGTAAATTAAACTAATTGATTATTTCAGTACACAAATACCATTCATTTATGCATATCTCTAATAATTTACTAACTTTGGAATTGACTGACTAATTGATACTAATTTTATATTTATTTTTATTATAATTTTTCACTCTTTTTCTTTCTTATGTTCAAAAAATCTTTTTCTATCCTTAAAAAACTGATTTATTTTTATTTTCTCTTTCACATTGCCGTAAAATCGACTCGAGACCGATGAAAAAGTGTAAGAAATTTATGGTAAGAGAGATTGTAAGCAGAATCACCAAGCGTAACGAAAGGAGAATAAGAGGCAACAAACAATTTTCCCGATCTATGTTTCAGGTCTTGAAACTATTACAAACATTGTATGTACAAGTGTAGTCTTCGACAGAGACCTCGAGAAAGAAAAGAGAAGTTTAAATCGATATCCCAAGAAAAATTTTCCTTCATTTTAAAGAAATATTTTTAAAAATGAAATATTTTGAGATTTAATTTTTATAAAGCAAGTTTAAAATTTACAAACTTGAAAAGTGAAAATCAACCCAATTAAAAAAAAATTAAAATGTTAAAATTCATCTCGAAACTATATGAAAACTTGAACATTGAAAATAAAACGAAATTAATATTAAACTAAAAGCAAACCTCTATCCTGTAAAAACCAAAAATGAAAATGTATTCGAGATTATTTTATCATGATGAATCCAAGGAAATATAAAAAAGCGAGCCGTCCGGAGGTAGAACAGGAAGTTAAAACGACTGTAACGAAAAATGGAGGAACTACCAAGATGCCAGGGAAAAAGAAAAAAATAGATAAGAAACAAAAAATAAAAAGAGTTTCGAATCGATAAAGGTTGAGGGAAGGCACTCTAGGATTATCTAATTTTATTCGGAACTTACTGGAAAAAATGGGACTAAAATTGAAACTGTACTTTTAAAATATAAAGAGTACATCTCATTTTATTTATATATCCACTCAAAAGATAAGGTGCACTTTCATTTCGGACCAATGCTCTCCTTCAGATACGAAGAGCTTTCGAGTGATTGAAAACTTCAGAATGTAATAAATCTTAGTTTAAATTGAACGAAATGCGAAGGAGTAAAACAGATCAAAATACTGATACAGTTTTTCGCAGAAAATTTGAAGATAAAATAATACTCAAAATCAAAATTGAAAGCCTAATTTTTTTTATTAAATTATATCCAGTTTGCTCTTAGTGTATTACCGACGTTTATACCTAAAGATTCCTTTACCTCAGTGAAGATTTTATAGAAAAGCAAATAATATTCAATAAATATTCGAATTATATGTCTTTTCATTCTGCGTTTATCCAACGTCCTTAATTTTAAAATCAAATAGATTGTAGAAGAATAAAAACTGTCTCCCACGTTATTCGACGGGAAAGCTAATTTGACGGGATTAGTAGTGGGTAATAAGACAAGTTTACGATCGGCATTAAGTGGCACAAGTGCACGAAGTCGAACACTGTGTACACGTTCTCGTTGCACCAAGCAGTACCCTAAGTTCTCGATTGCCCCGGGGCATTCAACAAAACGAGAAAAGGGTCGATGAAAACGAGGAAACGAGCACGTTGTGAAGAAGGAATGCAAGCGAGTCGCAACATCAAAGTGGCATCTGGGATCTGGGATCTGGTCAGCGCTCCGATGCACATAATGCATATTGATTTCAAAGCGAATCCCTCTCTTCTGATTACAAATTATACACACCGATTTTACAGACTCCACTTCCGCCTTAGGTTCAGAATTTCCAGACTATTATCTCAATAGAATCAAAAATCCTAAGAGTCTTTCAAACGAACTAAAAAACAAAAATTCCTTTCTAATTTTACTCAAAATCTATTAAGGCACATCCATCCTTCATCTTTTTTCACAAGTCGTAAATTTTTCTGAAATTCAATTTGAGAATGCATTCCACGTATTTGCGACGAGTTTGCGAAGTATCGAGTGCTTTTATTCTTCATTACCACGAAATGCAGGTCGACACGCGGCGAAACTTTTATTTTCATTTCGCTACGCGAGCATTATGATAAATGGCAACTAGTGCCTCTTAGCTCCATGGAAACTCTGCAAGGAAAAAAAATTAGAATCCAGATAAATCTCTGTCAATACATCAAAGGAAACGACGAACGAGAGAAAAAGTTGAAAACTCGTATCTCATGAGGATAACATTTTAATTCTATATGTCCTTTCCTATTTGATTAAATCTGGCAATTTTGCAAGATATTTAAGATGAAAGGCTTCAAGTTATCCTTTCCTTTTGAAGGATAAGCATCGACATCGACAAACATGGAGCACGAGAAGAGAATCTGGTTTAAGAAAAGTAGGCCAGGCTAAATGAGAAGGGACTAACTATAATAATTTCCTAAAGAAGTTTTCGAGTCGACTAATAAACCAATAAGGTGTCTGGGACTTAGGGAGCCAAAGCGTTAGGTTCCCTGATGGGTGTTTTGTAATTTGAGATAATAAGATCCTGTGCTGCCGCTTAAGACTTCGCTTTGTGCCAGTTGGAAAGAAACGAAGCAAGTACGAAAGAATTCCAACCCAAACGGATAGCCAGCCTCCAGTGATGTAGGTAGCGATGAATGGAAACCAATCCTTCGCTCAAACAAAACCGAAATTAGATTTTAATTTAATTTTCAGAATCAATTGACTCAAATTAGAAATGATTATTTTTAGAATGTATCTCTTGATTCGAATATTAAATTAAGAGCTACCAGCTTCGATACAAAACGAATTGTCGTTTTGCAAAATGCAACTAGGATTCTTCTTTATTCCAGTGGAACATAAGCTGGAGTGAATTTTACTAGAGATGATTTAATTGGCGGTTTTCTGCACTCATTAAATAATTCATGGGCCTATTTGCGTATTTCTATTCTCAGAAGATGGGTGTTCTACGGTCTACGCACAGAGAGAATAGACGGTGAGTAGAACGAGAGGTGAAACTTGGAGGACTGAGTCTGAGGAGCGACGCAACATTCCAAGGAGAAGAGACCGGGCACTCACCTCGACAACAGCAACGGCAGCCTCAGCTTCTGCTCGGTAGATCAGTCTTGCAACACGCTGCATCTGGACCCTGCGAAAAATCAGAAAACATTATCATGATTGCAATTTTAATCTTTCAATAGTTGAATAATTTCTATTTTCAACTATTACTAAAGTGATAAATCAAATTAAAAGACAAAAAGGGACTTCTAATCAAACTAGATAATAAATTTAGATAAATTCTAGATAATAAATAAAACGTATTTAGTAAAAAGTAAAGAGCAAATTTGAAAGATCAAGCCCTGATATTCGAAAGGATCCATCTTTAAAATCCTTTCACTTTCAAAAGCTGGATTAATATTCTGGTATTTAAATACCAAAACGAACTGAGAGATAATTTCCTGAATTCCTCTGAGATCGATGATTAATCCCAAAAAAATGTTGGGGCTCAATGTGTAGGATCAAAGTTAAAGGAGAGAAAAGGAGAAAGAAATCAAGAATTGAGAAGAGGGTGGGGTTTGTTAAGAAGGATCCGTTTTGGAGCCTCGAAAAATGTGTTTGTGTGTAGATTTAAGATTCAAGAAGGAAGATGTAGGATTTCGTATGTGAATGTTCTATTCTATGGGAAGCGTAGGCGTTCAACTCTCGCATTCCTATCCAGCAGAGTCGTTTCGTTATTGTGACCTCCTGAATTCCATTTATTTTCAATTCATCACGCTCTTTGCAGATCATTACGTTTTTGCAAATTTATGATAATAAGTCATAAAAACTTTATATTCCCGCAAATATTATCACCGCATCTTTTATGGGATTATGCAAAATAGTAAATGGAGCCGTCAAAAACAGGAAATACCATACTGTCACGTGAATTCCTATTTTTCAAGTAAAATGTGATATTCCACTGAGAACGATTTTTCAATTTAAATTTTGGAGTGCTATTATTCCTGGAAATCAAACTAAATAACTTTGAGGTTAGGAATAAACACTAATAAATGAGAAAATAAGCCTTAGAAACCGTCGAAACATGTAATTTACTGGATCATTTATTTGTAAACAAACTTTGTGTGTATATCATTCAAGTTCAAAGATTAGAAGTAAACTAACTAAACTTGTGTCAAAAGGACATGGAAGTCATGGAACGTCGAATGATTTAAATATTAACGGTCGATTTAATAAGGTATTAGACTCAAATTGACCTTTCGGTACAAAACTGACCTTTAACCTAAGGAAAGCATATGAAGTCTGTAATGCTCCTCTCGCAAAGTTAATCCATATTGAAGTCTTGGAAAGTTGAAAATACAACGATTATTCCGAAAGGATCACTTCACTGCACAGAACAAGTCGTCGGAAGACAGAAACCACGAACAAAATTTGTAATAATAGCAATAATACACCAAGGAATATTTTCCCTTCTTTTTAAACTCACACTACACTTTTTTTAACCGTTTTTTTTTCGAAATACCGAAACACAAGATTTAAGGAATTTCTAAAACCGTATAATTTGTAGAACCGGTAGCACTGGGATTAGAGAGAAGGAGATTTCGAAGAGTTAAACTTGAGAGTTAAAACACAGTGAGCGTCGTACCTACGTGCCTCGAAATCACGAACTTTGTGGAACTTTGCCGTACCGAACTACCGATCGATCGATTTCGAACTTTTATCGCGAATTCCAGCCACGAACTGCGCGCATTATAGGCCGGACACGCGACTGAAGTTCGGCGATTCGCCAGGTGAGCGAAACACGAGAATTTACCGAAACACCTGTAGTGATCACTGGATCACACTGAAGAGCAGGCAACAGGTTCGCGCCAGGCTCACAGAAAAAGAGTGAGAAAGAGAACATGAGGGTGAAAGAGAGAATGGGTTCAGGGACGACTTCAATTTGGAGAATAAAGGGGAATTAGGCGCCCCACAAAGGATCAATTTTTTCTTAATCAAAACTTATTGAATTTTTTCTCACAAAGTAATTAAGAAAATAAACTTGGAAAAATTCATTTTAATCCCATTTTTATCAAAAGCAAGATACATCCTTATAATAGAGTACATTTTATCAAAATAAAAACTTTGTAATAAATTACATATGAAAATTGACTCTTATAGTACATAATCTAATCAGTAATTAACTCTTAGAGATAATAATACAGAGGCGGATTTTCTATTGACTTAAGTCGACCAGCGATTAAGAATCAATGACAGATATTGTTATAAAAATCAGTTACTTAATTAAATGATAATTTTTGAGTTTGGTACTTTAATCGAAATTAGTATCCTTTTGAAAAAATCCGCTACATCTCATTCAGCTGAAAAAGAAATTCAAATCATGAATCTAAATAAATAGAAAAGAGTAAACATTAAGTAAAAACTTAATTTTAAACTTACAAGATCTTCATCCATGGCCATTGTGGCTTCACTGATTTCATTAAAGAGTTCATCTCTGTTTTTCATCTCATTTTCAGCTTCTTCTGTCGCTTTCATTAACTCGTCTTCAATCTGTTGGGATGATCCCTCTTTTACTTCATTTTCCATTTCCTTTTTTACTTCCTCCACCCTGAAAAATGAAACAGTTAAATATTAAAAAATAACTTCCATAAAGAAGGAAATATCTAATCTTAATGACTAATGAATAAAAATCAATAATTACTTTGGTTCAACCCATGTTTTGAGTCTTTCCACAACAGGTTTACTTTTTTCAATTAATGCTTCTGGCGTGGAAATCAAATCCAAGAGAGCTTTGTCCATTGGAGGTAAAGGTTTACGATTGAGAGCCCGGTGAGATAAATTATCCCACTTGTATTGTTTGCAAGGATTGCAAAAACTTCCTGGTTTGAAAAACTCAACTTCTCCGTCTGCGTTTGGCCTGCATTGGAAATTCTCTATTAGTCTACTCTATATATTAAACTGTATCTATTTGTTTATTAAAAACAATTACGGTATAGTAAAAGCCTCAATATAATCTGCGATATCCTTTTTCTGTTCCTCGCTTAAATTCTGTGCTAGACTTTTCACCGGTTTAGGTTTTAAAACTCGTCTTTCCTCCGCGAAAGGAATACCGACATGCACGAAACACTGAAAATTAAGATTAATTACCCAATTAAAACCTAATATGTAGATCAAAAAATGATTAATAAATTGAAGAATTATTTTTCATACCGCAAGTTCTCCTTGTTGTATTCTGGGAAACAAAACTCCCATTTTCGGAAGGCTGTTTGCACAATAAACTTTTCTCACGATTGCAACAAGACCTGCTTCTTTCATCGCAGTTAGTAAAGAATAAAATTTCCTGTTAGAACCCTAGAAGATTAAATCATGCTTAAAAAATCTTTACTTTTTTCCAGTTAAACAGGAGTCGATCAATTTTTAAAAAATGTACCAATGGGAGGATTATGTGACAGCCACTCCCAAACCAATATTCGATTGGAACATCCTCCTCTTTCACAAATCCGCGAACGATCAAAGATTTCTGAGTGCCTCCGAATTTTGTCTCTTGCAAGTCTTCATCTGTGTAAAAAAATAATAATGTAAGAAAGAATTTTTGTAATAATACAAAAGAAAATATATGACAATAGAATAACATTATTTAATACGTACCAGAAAAAGGAATGAATTTCCCTCCATATTTAAAACCTTTAATGACATTTTCAGAATCAGTAGTATTTCTGAAACGATCGACCAATTCCCTCGTTTTTGCTACATCTTCTCCACCTTCTGGAGGAAATCCTACAGAGTTTTCCCTAGTCGTGATTTTCCAGCTTGGAAAAGGCGGAGGTTCTGTAACCTATAAAAAAAAAACAAATTTAAGTAAATTATATCTTCGTATTTAAATGTTTCTATATGTTTCTTAATTCTAAAAATGATTAAAAGTCAGAATTACCTTTAAGTAAGTCTGAGTTTCAATTTCAACATCCGCAATTCTAAGAGTACATCTCCAGGGAGTAGGAGTTACTGGAGGATTTTTGTAGAAACGAGACTCCCACATGTATTTGCTTATTTCTTCATAAGCACCATTCACCTAAAGAATGTTTTTATCAATTTATTTATAAAAAATTAAAGATTAATTTAAATAAATACTAATGAAATTTTAAGATTAAATTACCTCATTGCAAACTTTGATCGCCAGTTGCTCGCTCAAATTTAATTCTTTCGTGTGTGCTTCATCATTTGGAGTTTTGCCACTAAAAAAGTAAATTTTGGAATTTTGTAAACCACTTCTATTGGATTTATGTTCGAATTAAGTACGAAAAATACAATTTACATCATAATCAACTGGGCTGATACACTCGAAACTTCTGATGCGATTGTTTTTGCGCCAAACTGTTCGATAATGTCATCCTCTTCTTGGAAATCATTAAGAATCATTATTTTCAGAACAACTGGAGGTCCACTACAAAAATAATTATTTTTGTAGATTTTAGTACTGGTACGTTTCTCATTTAAAAAATAATTTAAGACTTTTTGGACTTTAAAAAAAGATAGATTCATAAACTTACGATTGGCACTTTTTAATTATAAATTGGACAGCAACATGTAATCCCTCTACCCAATTTGAAGTTTTTTCGGTTCCTTCAAGTTCAAGAACTTTCTCAACTATATCCCAGGTAGGAATAAGTAAGGTATCTGTAAGTTCCTGTATGTATTCCATTTGTTGGCAATTCTTTGTTTTATTCGATCCGATGCAGATTATGCCAATTAAATCTTTTGGTCGCATGAAAATCTAAAACGCAATTAATTTCTCAAAGCAAAAACAAACAATATACTATAATATTCGGGTTAAGAAAATTATTGTTATTAATTTTCTAAATAGTTTACGTAACTTCAAGTAATAAAATTTAAAACATTTACCTTTCTTTCTATAACCTGTCTCATGACAGTTTTTGATTTATCCAAAAAAGATTCGGTTTCATTGTCAGCTCTTTCTTTACTTGTTTTACCAACATTCACAATGAAAATTAGAGCCTCCTAGGTAAATTAATTAACAAAATATATTATTCAGAAGTTAAATCACTAAAAAACATATAAGATAATTGTAATTGATAAAAAGAATCAAACGAATTTTGAGGTTACCTGTTTTTTCTTCGACATTTTGCCAACAGACTTGTTTTTGCTTTCTCTTAAAATCGAACACAGAAACACACAGAAACTAATCGGCAATAATAACTTATTGTTGAAATATTGATTTTATTAGAGTAGAAGTAAAAACATTCAACCGGTAACCGATTACTTTACATCACGTAAAAACTGTCAAACTGTCAAAACCGCCAAAACAAAATAACATTGTCGACATTGTCTCTCTCTCTCTCTCTCTTTCTCTTAGTTCGTTCTTTTCCCGTTTTTTGCACTGCGGCGCTGCACAACCAATTTGACGCGAAATTCAAATATTAAAATAGGACTAAAATAAGATTAAATTAACAATAGAAAGACAAAGTAAAAAAAAAACTACTATACATGATAACTTCTACGCCAGAATTTTTAATATCTTTTTTTTTATTTATCATAAATTATGAGTATTTCTGAAAAAAAATTAATATCAATTTTGCATTTTAAAATTGTGAGTAGAAATTATTCTCAAATAATTTTTTAACCATGTGCGTTATCTTTTGTTTGAGTTAACAACAAAAATTTGCAATATTTAACGACTACTAAAAATTATGTCGCTTAATCTTGAATAATGTATGTGGTAATAAATCTATGTCAGAACAAGGAATGATGTATAACTTTTTGATTATGTATATCGCAACAAGTATGCTGATAGCAAAAGTATAGTCAAATTACCAGGATGTTCACAATTTTCTCCGATTCCCTGGTCCGAACGACACTGACCATTGTAAAATTTATAAATAAAATTCTTCCCTTCACTACCATGAATTATTTTGGAAAATTCTCTTTTTCAATTTTTAAACAGAAAAAATATTTTTAATTGGTATTTAAACAAATTAGATATTGATTTATTAAAATAATTTTTATTTTATATCTATTGAGTTCTTAAAATATTATATTTTTAATGCCTCTTGAGAGTCATTGAACTTCGAAATCATTTACTAAAAATGTTGAGATAGTAATTCATTGCATAGATTTAAGAAATTGATTTATATCATGTTATAATCTGATGTGTATTTAAATTTCGTTACAAAATAAACAAATTTTTAATTAAAAGGAAAATACGAATACATTGTAACTAAAAAATAAATTTATTACATTAATTATGAATTATTACATATTATCATTGCTTTAGAAATAATATACAATATGAAATTTATAAAATTAATTCGTTATTAATTCAATTTTTTTTCTCAAGTAATTAGTAAACATTAACTTAATGTATAAGTCTGGTATAAGCTGGTACAAGTATAACAAATCAATTTTATAACTTTTAAATTTTATATTATTTCTATAATAATACCTATGTAAAAATTAATAATAAATAATTAATATAATTATTACTTTAAATGCTTTATTATATTCATATTTATGATAGTTATATTCATGGTTATCTTCGGCTGTATTTCGCAAATACGAATTTTAATATTTATGTCTATGTTACTCTACTCTATAAATCTATAGGGTGTTCTACTATAAAAATAGTCGACCTACTCAGATATTTGTACGGAAAGAATAACTACATGCACATTTGACAAATAGATAATAAATCTTTGAAAAATATGATGTTAAGTAAGATATGTTTTCGAAATTGAAACCATCTGGTGAAAACAATTTCACAAGGTAATAAATAAGTAAGCCCCCCCAGTTTGATCAGTAAAGAAAAAACTGTCATTGTTAGTTCATCATATAATGTTACTAAATATTAGAAACAACTCTATAAATCCTAACTTCATGTTATTGAAGTACGAACATAAACAAGTTATATTTTTTAGCTTGCAAAATTTCGTCAAATATTTATTATGTATTTGTCGATTTATTGCATATCTCAGGAATATATGTATATATATAAGCGCACGACGACAATTAAAATTATCAGTTGGTCACGATTTCGAAAAGAAGTATTATCATCGATAAAAAATGAATTTCAACAGTATTCAGCTTTTTGTTCTACTAGTAACACTCCTCAATTTTTTTGGTAAGTATAATAATAGCAAATCTGAAATTATCTTGCAAATATTGGTATAAAATTGTTATTTACAATTGTCTATTGCTTGGCAACAGTTCATAAGTGTGAATACAAAAAATGTACTTTTTCACTCGAATATCATTATTTCAAATAAAATTATTCATTTCTAAACGCTTGAATCTAATTTTTTTATTTAATCTCTAAATTAAAATTTTTACTTATACCTTTTTACCTTTAAGTGTGTTGGACCAAAATTCTATTCTTCATTTTACTCAAAGAAAATTGTAGATAAATATTTTTTCGCTCTGTAGCGCTAATATGTTTTCAAATATAAGACTGCGTAAAGATCCAAAAAATATTTGTCTATAATTTTCATTGAGTAAAATGAAGAAATCGAATTTTTAGATTGGAATTTCGCTCCAACACCCTAAATTGAATTCATTTAAAATAAATTTGGAATTCTTGCAGAATAATAAATTTCTATTGTTATTTTTTATTTGCAGAACTAATAAGTTCATTCGATAGGATGGGTAGTGGCTCGAGTCGCATGCAACCAACAGATATGTGGTACAATGGGCAGGAAATTATAAATGAACGATGGGGCAGTGGCAATCGTGTGGTTGAACATGTTCTTCCACATATGCGTATCATAACTGCACAATATGCCCACAACGTGGCAATAGAAGAAGAGAAGCGCCGAAAAAGTCCGACGAGGTCTCCTGAAAAAGCTCATAACCCTGTTTCTAATGGGCAACAACATTTAGATCAAAATGTCCCAACTAACAATCAACATCAAATTGATTTAAAACATCCTCCTCAACATGTAAATTATCCACATAATTTAATTGTAACTCGTGCACCTCCTCAATTTTCAGTCACCCTTCGACCTGAACAAGTGAGATATCAACCAGTGCGAAAAAGAAACAATAATTGATCGCATAGACCAAAGATTGGGAGAAAAAAATCTGTAAATTTTGTACAATAAACATTACTTTTATACTATTATTTTTATTATTACACTGAAAACTGCTATTTTAAAATTGCAGAGTAAATACCTGTTCTACAATTTCAAATTGAAAGTCTTCAAGGTGGAAAAATTATTAGATATATATAGTCTTGAAAATTATTGAAGCTGATAATATTAAAGTGGTGCCTTCATCAAGAATATATACTTTTTAATTCGAAATTGTTCATTTTGGAAATAAAACCAATAGAACGCAAAAAACTTATTGCTCTGACTGCTACAGACTTCTAATTCATTCTGACTCCTTTTGACAGTTTTGACTTTTGACAGCTATCATTTTCAAATCCTGCCGTTGGCGGCGTTCGCGTCGGACGCCATTAAAATCAGCTGTGAGACGAACTGTCAAAAAGATAAATTGAGCAGAAGCAGCGGAAATGTAATTTTTGAGAGATAATATTAATTCGGTGGGCGAATAAACTCTAGATTAATGAGTGATGAACGATTCTTTGATGTAGAAACAGAAAACGAGGAATTTCGATAAAAACGTGAAGATATTGAAAGGTTCGCGACTTGTTAATCGCGTTCAAGATATTAAATTCATCACAGAGTGAATTTAAATTGTTATTTTCGTGACCAGAATCAACTAATTTGCAAAAATTAAAACTTGAGAAGAATGGCGTGTCTTCTCTTAAATCAGGAAGACGCTAATATTAAAATTCCGTCGAGTGATATTGTCGATAGTGTCACTTTTTATACAATTGAGGTTAGAGTCGCCTCTATCAAATGGACTGTGAAACACAGGTATAATTAAAAATTTATAAAGTAGATCTTATAATTATTATAATTTACATGTATTATGAAATTGAATAGAGTTTTTAAAAATATTTGCTTTCTAAAAAATCTCATATTTCAAAGAAAATACACTTTCTTAACCTCAGCAACTTTTGGAGCAGAAATATTTACGAATAAAAATTCATTTTTATCCTATTTAAAACATATCCTTGAGGAAATCCTGAAGATGATAAAATCTATTATATTTTTTCAGATACAGTGAATTTGCTGAACTCCATGAAGTTTTAGTTTCGGAGCACTGTGTGGAAAAAGATATTCTTCCACCAAAAAAGCTAATTGGAAATAAAAATGAAGTATTCGTTGAAAAAAGAAGACTTGGCCTTGAAGTTTATTTAAACGCCGTCTACAATTACTTGAAAAAAGCAATGCCAAGGGAATTTGCTCTTTTTTTAGATTTGCATGTTTATGATATTTTCTTCTTGCTTCAAAATATGGCGCTGCAATTTTTTACAGAAGGAGATGCTTTACTACAATCTTCCAAAAGCTATACTTTCAACCCTATTCAGGTAAGACTTGAATAATTTTTTATAAGTAATAATAAATAAAATCAGTGTTAAAAAGAGTATGAATTAATCTTATTTATTTCCACAGCTCTACGCAATCAGCGAAAGATTAAAACATCCCTGCCCGACACTCGAAGTCGTTGACAAGAAATACGATTTCAGCCACGTCCTGGATTTTAATTCCCACCTAACAACCCTTACAATTCAAGGAAGCACAGAATCTTATAGAACAAGCAACATTTTTCCATCAACTCTGAGTATAGAACTTTCGAATTTTAAAAGTGTTGAAAATCTGACAATCGATTCCTATCCAGTTGACAAAATCTATAACATGGGAAACCTTCGAGATACAGTAAAACATCTCAACATACATAAAACCAAACTTCGAAGTATTGTTGAACTTGCAATGTGCGAAGAAGTTCATAAACATATTGATAATGCAAATGATTCCCACGTTTGGTTAAAAGTCACTCATTTAGATTTGAGTGAAAATCGAATAGAGACAATAGATGAGGCAATTAAACTTATGCCTCACATAGAAATTTTAATTCTAAACAACAATATTCTCACTGAAATTTCAAACGTGACTCTTCTACCTAGATTATCCCAACTTTCCCTAGCTTCCAATAATTTTAAATCCCTCCCAGAAGATCTTCATATAAAACTGGGAAAAATTGTCCAATTGGATCTTTCACAAAATAGATTAACTTCCCTTTCAAGTTTCTCGAAACTGTATTGCTTGGAGGAATTAGATGTGAGTTGCAACAGAATAGAGAATATTGAGGAAGTTAAATATATTGGAAATCTACCTTGTTTAGAACATCTGAGACTGACTGGAAATCCAGTTTCGACAATTGTGGATTACAGGGTCAAAGTTCTCGAACCTTTCGGAAAAAGAGCCGCTGACATTTGCTTGGATAATGAAAAACCGAATCAAAAAGAACTTGACACGGTTTCTGTTCTTCAGGCTTTGAGAATTGCAAGAGAGGGAAAATCTCCTATGCTTAGTGGAACTGATGCTCCTCTTTTTTCTGCTGAGATCCCGAGCATTTGAGATTCGAATGAAGACCGAGGAAATATTTTATGAATTTTTTCATATGTATTCTTTTTTTCCAGAGTCTTCCAAATTCATTTTAAAAGTTCAGCATTCCTTCTTCAGAATATATGTTACTTACCATAAGAGCAAATTTAGTTTCAACAACTTTACGTTCGCATTAATAAATATTTTTCACTAAAAGTAGGAAATCTACCTTCGTCTATATGAAACGGATTAGTTTTTGCCGAAAAATATTTATTATTGCGAAAGTAAAGTTATTGAAACTAAATTTGCTCTCATGGTAATTACCACATCTCTTAACTTAGCACAGAAATCAGTATAGAATTTTAGACGATTAATTCAAAGAGATTAAAGATGTAGTTCAAAACTGTACATAATTTATTCAGTTTTGGGATCTAAATAATGTATTAATTGTATAATTCAAAAATTGTGTTACCCAAAACTGATAAAATTTTATATTCGTAGAAAGTCATCCGAACAAAAGATGTCTAAAAATTATAAGAATCATCATAAATATTTTTTTCATTGGCATTTTTATACACTATTTATTAATTGAAATCAGATTATGTATTTGATAAAGGAGGAAGAAATCGAATAATTTTATAAAAAAAGGAATCAAATGTTTAGAAGACTTTTTCTTCGAAAGTGTATCGTAAAATAATTTGGAAAAAAATTTGTAAATAAGATGACTTATTTTATTAATAAAGAGTTACCATTAATCTTTGATAATAAATGTATTTATTTTTGTAACTTTCTGACGATTAATTGAGGAAATGATTGGGTCGAGGAAATGAAAGAGCAACTTGTTTTCGAATTCACTTTTATTTGTCTCCACTTTCTTTAAATATTACGTGCTTTCGAAAATATTAAAATATTCATAAATAATATTAATGTAATAATGCTTACATACGCTAGGCATTTTTTTAGTCTTTTAACGTACACCTAAACTAATACGTTTATAAGTTATACCAATTTATCGTATCAATTTCGAAGGTTCGTCGCACTTCCAACATCTCTCCACCCTTGAAGTTTTCCTTTCCTTCAATTACTATTTCGCACAAGACAAACCTTCGAAATTCACGAATCAATTTTTTTTTTCATGACTGATTGGTCAAAAATTTATTTCAACGACAATTTTCCCTGGAAAATACGCCCTTCCAATAGCGAATTACATTCCACACAAAACGTGCAAAGTAAAAAAAAGACAAAAACGAAAATCCACTTTATTTTAAGAATAAATGGAGTTTCGTAAATAAATCTAATTTTTCTCCTTCCTTCGCTTTCGTAGCTGCTAATTTTGTATCGAAAATTCTTAATAAAAGCTAGCTATATATTTTGCGTATAAAAAAGAGGCTTCTTGTTACAGTAGGCATCAGTTGGTTTTAAACTCAGAGTAAAAATACATTTAGAATCACTCTTTGCAAATTATTGCTAATTATTCAGTACACTTTTCTCTTCTCTGAGTACTATTATCTTTTCGTTTTCGAAGAAGTAGATGGCAAATCACGGAATTTTTTAAACGAAATTCTGGAAATTGATTCAGATTTGAGAAAGTTAAAGGGGAAGAAGAAGGAAGGAAAGAGTACCGTCGAAGGAAGGACACGTGGGAAAAATCGAAACTTTACGATCATTAGGCGTATGTAAATTTAAAATTTTAATAATTTACTGGTGCGCAATGGGAATCAATTTTTCTCCCTGTCCAAGAGCTGGCAAAGGTGCTTCAACGGTGAGAACTCCATCCTTGCTCAAGGAAGATTTGATGCTCTCGGGGTTGGTTCCTTTGGGAAGAAGGAATTCCCTGTTGTATTCTCTATAGACCGACTTAGTTTCAGATTTTTCCTCGTGCTTGGCATGTACCTGAAAAATTAATTTAATTAGATTCTTTGTTATCAGAATAACTATTTTTAATTAAATATTTATATTTGTAATTGTAAAAACTTGGAATTTCAATAATTAAAATTAAAATGATACCGGAGCCTTAAGTTTGGAATCAATGGAAATAAGAGTAAAAACTTCTGAATTCCAAGTTGAGTTTTACACCAAAGCTTGACCAGTAAAAATCGATAGAACCCACAACATAGTCACCGTTTACGTGACCCCTATAAACAGACTACAGCTGACTTACTATTCTTTGTTATCAGATCCTTTATTGACCTCAAAATAAAGGTTCCATTTTCTGTATTAAAACATCTAGGACCTTTTTAATTAAAAAATTATATTTAGAATCGGGGACAGAAATAACTCCAATTGGGTTGAAATTTTCCCGGAACAGTGACCGAATTGATTTTATTCATGAAATAATAAGAATGTAAATATATGTATGTAGAAACCTCTTAGTAAAAAAGGATTAATTTGTCTGACTTGCGAAGAAATAATCTGACAATACGTGGGATTTACCTACTTATATAGTAGAGTAGGTCAGTATTTAAATAGGAGCAATTTTACGATAACGATAACGAAACTGATACTCGTAGCTTTGATAAGAATATTCCAATTATATCTTCTTTCTATTCAATAAAAAATCAGATTTAGGATCTTGAATTTCGATTATTAAATAGCAAGTTTTAAAAATTGTTTCAAAATTGTTCACTTGAACAATTATAATTAAATTTGAATTATAATACCACAAATTATAATTCAAAAAAGTATATTTTCTTCTTTTAAATTATAAATTGTAAAATTTTGTCTTGGAGATAGATAATTTGCTCAATCTTGACTGTTTCTTCTTTTTTTCTGTTCAGCAACGTGACGAGAATAAGTTTCCTTGATTTGTATTTCGAATTACGCCATCGGGTGTTTAAACAGCCGCTCATAAATATTATTTAAGCAAAAAAAAGCAAACGTGGGAGTCGAGAACAAGTTGAAAGTAACTCACAATCAGACTTATGTTTAAAATCCAGAGGCAATAATTATTCGATTTCTAAAGCGTGGGTTTTGAACAATATTCATTTCACTCATTCTTTAATAAAATTGCACTCCATTAGTTCTAATAAATTCAACTTTTTAAAAAAATTTTCATAAAAGAAATGACTCAATATTAACAAAAGTTTTCTCTCTGGCGCCAGGAAGTCGCAATTTTCCTTCCTTATCTTTTTCCACCCCAAAGGTATCGACCAAGTCAGGAAAATGTGTGTCCTTATTACGAGTGTCCTCAATTTTATCAAGGATAGTAAACATTCTCATTTTATCGCCTCCTTGCAAACTACTTTCCAAAAGTGATTCGACTTTTTACGATTTATATAATGAAAATAATAATAAAAAAAAAACAAAAAAAATGTACTTAACTTATTTAAAAATTTATATCCAGTTATAAAATAATCAGATTTTTTCAAACGAAAAAAGAATAAGATTTTTCAAAATTAGAATTGTAGAAATGCTCAGGTGAAATATTAGAGATAATAATATGTGTTTGTAATTGAAAAATACTACATATAGTGAATTGCGTTTAGATATAGTGCATAATGTGCATAAATGACTCGTTGGTCATCGACGTATTTAGAAACGGAACCTCGACCACTGGCTTTCAACCTTGAATACTCTCTTACTTGTTCTGTGTAGGCGATCGATTTTTTGAGAGTTAAAAATTAAGGGCATGTAAATACCATAAGAGCAAATTTAGTTTCCACAACTTTAGGTTCCCAATATGTAATGAATATTTTTTTCTAAAACTAGGCCATTTACCTCCGTTTCATACAGACTAGATGAAAGTAAATGACCTAGTTTTTTCATCATTATTTACTTATTTATTTCTTATTATTCTTTTTATATTACAACAGTAGGATATTTAAAATGCATTTTAAATTAATTGAATGAAAGAAGAACTGGTAAGTTCATTGAGAAAAAGTATGAATGAATTATTTCCGGTTGATTGAATTATTTCCACCTTAGATTGCTTTTACGGGGCAAGTTGTCAAGCGTGTCATAATGGGTTTACAGTAAAAAATACAGGTGCAGGAGATTCGACCGCACCCAGATAATAGAGCAAATCCAAGCAAACGGTTCGCGATCGTGTGAATCAAGGCGGGGCCTATATGGTCCTAATTACATTACGTAAAGCGCTAATTAGTTAACCTTCTTTACTCTACCTTTCTTAAATTATTATTATTATTACACTTCAAATTTTAATAATATTTTAAGTTTAATAGAACATTTCATACTTTCAATTAAAATAGGGAAATAATAAAATTAATTTTTGAAATTAAAAATTATTTTCAAACATCTAGAGATTTTTTAGAACTGTATAGGTGAGAAACTGGTCCCTCTTTGAATTATAAAATTTGAAATTGTTTTTCTTGAGAGATTGGAATTTTTTAATGTGGGAATCAGCTATGGGGTCGATCTGAGTTTCTCATCTCCACTTTTATCGTGGTTATCGATCCCCAAGATGGCCGTAAAAGACCAAAACCATCACGCGAACCATCGTGCGACCGGGTGGAGGTAATTCTAGAACTTGGGTGACAGAAAGGTGGTATTATAGTATAGTGAAGTAACCCAACTCTCAATTTGACCTTTCCTGGCTATCACCTTACAAGTGGATTAGCATTTTTTCAATTTAAAAACTAAAAAAAAACATATCTACATATTTTTGATATTTATAATTAAAAAATTCCGTTTTATTTGAGATATAAATAAAAATGGTTTTATTATTGTGAGTTTTAAGTTGGGGAAACTAGATTGCTCTTATGGTAAAGTATTATATGCAAACAATAATTTAAATAACGTTAAATTTATTTAACAAAATAATAAAAATAAAAATAAAACAAAATACCGAGGAAAAAATTTTAAAAAGAATGAAAGAAAGATGAAGAGGTAACCGTCAGTTGATGATGACATAATGTGAATTGTCGACTAAATTTGTGTCTGGATGTGTTCACTTGAGATTTAATAATACGTCCTCAAGGGGGCCCTTTAAGGTTCGTCTGACTAGCGAGGTCTTGACAGACTTGAATCCGACAGACCTTGACCAATTTAGCCTCTCCAATCTGATTGTCAAGAAAAGTCTCGAATAATTTAATATAAATCAAATCCATGATTTATAATTCACAAAAAAGCTCTTCGAAAGTTAAAAAAAAACATCAACAATTTTAAAAAGATAAGTACAAGGTTTAGTTCAAGAAAATGGATGCATTAAACGAATTCAATTCTTCAAGAATGTAAAATTTATCTAATTAATTTTTCCACGTCTGATCAATATAACAAAATATCTGCGATTATTATCCGAGAGATTATAAATAGGAATTACGAGTCGAAGCTAAAAATTGCTGAGATTGAAATCCAATAATACTGATTGATAAAAAATAGAATCGCGATTTTCGTTCTCGGATAAAATAAATGTCTCTTAGACAATTTTGGTCTGAAATTTGAATACAGATATTTTTTTTATTATTTATAAAATTAGGACTATTATATGTGTAATATTGTAACTAATACATAGACTTTGGGGGTGGCTAACAAGAACAAGAAATTATGCGTGACTCATTCCAATATTTTGCCCCAGGAGCTTACACAACTTGGCACCAAAAACGAGATGCATATCTGGTTCATCTTGCACAACATCTTCGGATTTTAACACGTAATAATATCGAACTTAATATACCTTTCTGATTTTCTATAATTAATTTATTTAGATTAAATTTTTAATTTCAAGTCATTTCATGAAATAAATTCAATGAAAATTTAAATTATTTATTTAGTATCGAAATTATAATCATTCAAGTTTACTTTTTTCATGAAAAGTATATGCTATTCTAATTTACTTCCTTGGCCAGAATTTCTTTTATTTTAAATCGAAATTTTTATTTTTATTTAAGGAATATTTAATTATTTTTTATAAGATAGAATCTGAGATGGTTTAAAATACTTAAAATCGAGACATTTCCGATCTTCTTCGCTTCTTACAATGCCAACATTATTCCGGTCCGTCGGCGTGACGGCGACCGTTACTTATTTTAAGAGCTGGCTATTTCTGAAGGCGACTCCAACATGCCTCGAAAGTTGAAACACGAAGTGGAATCACTCCCCAAAATTCTGGATTTTTCTGATCTTCTAAAACCTTGCCCCTTATTCTTTTTTTAAACTTCAAATATGCAAAATACTAAATTCTTGTAAGTCGATATTTATTTAAAATCTATACAAAACAAGCCATTATTCACGAAGGGTAGATTAATATAGATTAAAATAAATATTATTTAATACTTCAATTACTTTTTGATTTTCTATTATTATCCTTGTAAAGTTTAATTATTTGAAGTGAATTATAAAAAATTAATTTAGTTTAATTTACTAAAGTGATGGTTTACGGTATATTAATATAAAAGTTTAAAGAATTAAAAAAGATTGCAAAATCATTTAAGAAATACAAGATGCAAGGTCTTAAGTCTTGTACTTGACGTAGTTGAGACTAGGGATAAGAATACTCGAGACTTTTCAGTCTGTCTCATTATAGCTTTATCTACTTGTTTTATCGTCCAAGTTCATTGACAGAAGTATTTTTACAAGAGAATAGTTATAAATCATATGTAATCCCAGAGACTGATAAGATTTGATTTTTTTCTAAAAAGAAGACTGCAAATTTATCTCCAAGATTTTAAACCTATCATTTTATTCCTTTCATTTAAAATTTGCATTTTCAGTCTATAAACATACTCTTTTTACTTTTGAGGTGGAAAAAGGGTGAAAAACTGTCTATATATATATATATATACATAATATTATAATATTTAATAATTCTGAAAATAATTACTCACCAGTAATTTGTTGTCAACGGTTTTGACGACGATTTCCTCTGGTGTATATTGAGAAACATCGAATCTCAACTTCAGCATTTTGTTGTCACCTTCATCCTGGATGAGAGGACTGTTCAGACCATCCAACCAGGTGTTTGAATCATGTTGTGGACTCAGCGAGCTGTTTTGGTTGCTCTGTTGGGTCGTGGTGCTAAAAAATGTGAAACGTACAATGTAATGATAATTTCAATTAAATAAAATACAAAATAATAAATTAAAAACAATCAGAATGATTTTCTAAAAATAATTCAACTTAAAACCTGTACTCTCTACTTTTTAAATATTTTTTGAAAGTGAGAACAATGATTGATACAACTCCATGCAATTTGATTTTTTTCGTTTCATGAAAAAACTGCAGTAAAACCAATGAAAATTGATTAAAAAAATATTTCTGAAATGGGAATCATTATTTTTCTATGATTTCTTGTCCTAGGTCGAGTGCGATAAAAACTGAAACGATAAAGTGAAATAAACAAGCAGAGTATGACGAGAGGCATCTAAAAAAAAATGATAAAACTAAGATTTCGAAACTTGGATTCGTTAATCACAATTAAATCCTGTGCAAGATGAAAGGAATCCTGATGCGAGATTAAGTCCTGCCTGAGAATATAAACTACCATCTAGACTACAAAATTATATAAACTACACAAAAATGTCATGTCGATACGATTTATAGAATGTTGTTTGCTTTCTAGAAAAAACGTATGGAGATTTTTTTCATGCTGCATGACCAAATTGATCAATACAAAAATTCCGAGCTCTAAATTATATAGTCGTTAAATATGTAAGTAAATTAATCAGCTTTTCTTTCACACAATCCAAGTCAGAAAAAAATAATAAGTCAATAAGTCAAACTGAAGTATTTTTTTCTGATTCTCGTGAAGATTATTAGCAAAAAATAAATGATGATAAAAGCCAAGCAAGCAAAAAAGAAGCAAAGCAGTAAAGGAAGGAAAAAGGATAGAAGATACAAAAATATATAAAAATCTAAATGATCGTTTTCCACTAATTGTAAGACGTTCTCAAAGAACGAAAAAAGGTGCAAAAACTACAGTATGAAGATCGAAGTGCTGATGCTGATTTCGATTGTGGTCATCTACAAAGTGTCACCTTTTGAAAGAGTCGAAGGCAGACCTCGCAGTAGGTTTTGAGGGATCAGCCTTATCCCAACCCTCGGATTTGGAAGTCGTTGTGCTCCTATGTTCGGTGCTGCTTGTCTGGTGGTGTCTGCTGTCATTTTTTTTGCGAAAAGGGGAGGAAGAGAAAGAGAAGGGTTGTTAAAATGGGTTAGTTAACTGTTTCCTTCAATGATCAGTTGCTAAGTTATAAAAATGCCAGAGCAATATTACTCTCTACTCAAAAGGGCTCTCCGAAATTTACCCTGGCTAGAAAGACTCGAAACAATTTCAAAACTTGGTTCATCAACATTCTTTCTAAACAAAATAATCCTTCAGAGAGCCTTCGCTTTTAAAATTCCGCTTCATGCAAAACTATCCTACTTTCCTTAAGCAGATTAAACATTTCAAAATTTTAAACCACTGTAAAGGAAACACCAGAAAGAAACGAATTTTTGCGAGAAAAGAAGAAAAGTAACGGTTTTTTTTTTGCAAAGAAAGAGAGATTTTTGAACTGGAAGATGAAAGGATTGAACTTAGAAGCAAGTCGGGCATTTATTCCCATCGAGTAAACCTATAGCTTAACCTAAACAATTTATAAAGAGTACATATTTTATCCATTTCATCCTGCGAGAAATAACCCGACGACCTCGTTACAGTTCGCCATAAAGTCACGAGGCATCCTCGAATTATTTATAGAGATGCTTTAAATAAAACATAGAGAGTTGCAGCGTCTGCTGCAAAACGTCGACTTTACCGGAAGTGATGACCTTTCGAGAAGAGGTCATTGACCTGGAAGGGGTCGAAAATTATGTGGAGCTGTCTGTCAAATTAATAAAGTCCGATATAAACTTATTAGACTCGTTAGTCCGACGCTAACAAATTTAGCTCTCCTAATGAACCACAATTATTTTAGAAAAAAGAATCAAAAAACTTAAATTGCTTCGTTATTTTCACCAAGTCACAACTTCCTACTTTTAAGTTATTTCCTGGTTCTAAATCTTCACCGAGAAAAGTGAAAAATATTGAACATCTTCCTAAATTGTTAATTTTATCCAGAGCTTCTATTTCCAGGTTAAAACGTCGCTGAACTCTTGCACGCGATTTTTCGTGCCTTGTACAATGTCTCTAAAACTGTATCGCGAGACAATAATCATCCAGACCATTGATATAAACGAAACTCTGAAAGAAAAATATAGTTTAGTCAATAATAGACTTTTTTCAGATTCGCATTCCTAGAAGCAATTTTTCAGAAGGGTAATTCGAATCTTCGAGTGGAAATGATGATAGGAGTTAAAATGAAACTCAATCGAAAAAATTCGAGTGGAAGGAGATCAAGTTTAAATGGATTTGATTCTTCTTTATTCGCTTGAAAATAAAATTCTTTAAAGAGTTTAAGAAATAACGATATTTTGCAAGTGAAATTAAAAAGCCTTGCGAACCGGTAAACTTGTCCTTGTTGAATAAAATGGCACTAGTGTAAAAATAAAGTCCCTTGACTGATCTTGTAAACGAACCATATAAGTAATTCTGACATTGACACCGAAAAGAAAACAGCTTTCGAAAGAGGGACATATTCGCCTATACGGCACCGGGTTTCTAAACCTTTTAGCCATCCTTGAATGAATTTAATCAATTCAGTGAATCACACAACATGGCGAAAAATGGTCACTGTAATTGGGATTCGCATTGAGGCAAATTAGAAGAGTAATTAAAAGTTGCTAAGCACCTCGCGATGCACCAAAAACAAATGCAAAAATGAAACAATTTTCCCCTTTTAAAGAAGGTGAAGTCAGATCAACAGAATTAGAAGAAAATGAGAATTTAAAAAAACAATCAGAAAGGTTTTATAGTTTTAAAAGGCAGGAAATGCAGCGGATCGGAGTTTTTTTCCCTAATTTCTTTCTTGTTACGAGCTCGATAATAAGACACAAAACTGGAACAATAGAAGAAAAGAATTGGTAAACGGAGGGTGAATTTTACGAGCGATGGAATTCTCTTCATTAAATCACAACTAATCGGAGCTGAAGTCCCTTTGCTTTAAATAAAAGCGAGGATGAGGCTTTTAACACGCGCTGGTAATTTACTTAAATGTGAGAATTTGATGGAATGATATTGCAAGAGAGATAGAAGGAATTTAGCTTGAGAGTAACAAGCATATACATGTAAAGATGGAAAAGTTGCTCTAATCATTTCTATGCACGCGAAAAACACTTATTATGAGTTTGGGGTAAAGTGATACTTCCTACTTAACATTTTAATCATATATTTCTGATTTCATTTATACTAACATTTAAAAGTATTTATTGAAATTCTATAAATATAGATAAATTATATGGGAGAAAATATGCACGCAAGGCATAATTTTTCATGTGAAAAATGTTGATGCTTCCTCTCTGGAATGATGGGAATCTCATTGTTAGAAATGGTTTTCATTAAAATGCACCTTTTAGTTAAGAGTTGGAAAAGAAACGTGAGAAAAGCTGGTAATTTTTTAATTGCGCATTGTCGAGGGTGTGATATTAATTCAAATTATTTAAACGATTCTTAGAGAATGCGATTCAAAACACGATTCGATGATGACTGACAGAGACATGAAAGAATGCAGGTTTGATTGATGTTACGATTAAAACAATTTGTTCCGATTAAATTCAATTGTACCACTTAAGTTATTTATTATTTAATTTTATGCGAAGAATTAATCAAGTGTCGCTTTACATATCAATTTGTAATCTTTATATTTAAAACCCAAATAACCAACTGTTTCATTTGTTTTCTCTTTTAATTTATTTCGTTTTCCCTTGAGCAGAGGTTCTCGTGCTTATAAGATTGACAGTTTCAAGTGCACTTTACTAACTTTTAAAACTTCAAGCCTCCAAACATTCTGATGGTAATTTCCTGACGTCAACTTTTGAAATTTCAAACCTATTATGCAATAGATCTCTCACACGTGAGCAAAGCAGATGAGCCTCAATCTATAAAAATCTATCCAGCGACGCAAATCTATTTATGTAACTGCAAACAATTTCCATACAAAGTAACAAACTTTTTTTATAATTTATATATACAATAAAATGCTCAAAAAATATTTTTATTACAAATTTTGATCAATCATTGCAAATATTTTTTAGTGTTTCGATTTTTTTGTTTTGATAGAAAATCGCAATTTCCTATAAACATTTTTTTTCATAAAGATTTTTCTAAATAGATTCACCTACCGAAATCTAACGACGGTTTTGTGCCTCGGAGGGTAGAGTTCTTCATCGAGGATCATTTTTCCCAGAATTTTGAAAGTTGTTCAACACCTCTTCAAAATAATTGAAATTTATACAGAAACTCGGATGAAATTAAAACTTTAAATCCAAATATTTTCAAATTTAACAAGAAAATCGGAGTTAAAAAAATTGAATTACTAAAAAAGGCACTTTAGAGGAACGTCCTGCTTCCTCGATGTCAGAAAAATGACTGCGCAACACGTAATATCAACTATCGTACCATAATGTTTTTTTAGGAGGGGGAGGTCCTTAAGTTTCCAAGTTAAGACTTAAATTGCACAAATGTAATTTCGGGGGGAAAATAACAGGAGGGGGTTCATTTCCAATGCAGGTGGGATTCTTTTCTTTCAATCAGTCAAGGTCAAAATCTCGAAAATGACGTCAAGTGAGACGAGATCATGATATTTCTGAATAACGAGCTTGTTGGTTTTAATCATCCTCGTCATTTGCGTTATTAAATAGTTAAATCCATTAATGATTCCATATGCAATCCAGAGCAATTATTTTTTATCAGTAGAATTTTGCTTACTCAGTTCTTAGAAAATGATTAAATGATTAAAAAATTAAAAGAATTAGAAGCTAATGGTCTGTGAAATTAAATGTGTATTAAAACATTCTTTTAAAAATGCATAATAAGCTCCTATTTAACTTTTAATAATATACAAATTTAGTCATGAGTGAATAAAAAATGTTTTCTGTACCTTGGTTTATATTATTTTAAATTTATAAACAAAAAAATCGAAACAAACTAAATTCGTCAGCTCAATGAAATGGTGGAAGTTTGAAAGGCTGAGAAACAAAAACCAAAATCGATATGTTGTGCGAATTTTAAATAAATCAAATAAAGTAAGGCTCAATGAATCAAATAAAGGAAAAATATTCTAGAATGAAGTGGAATTAATGTGCATCACGTTTACCGCATTCATCAGATTCTCTCATCCACATCTTTCGCGCTCAAGATGAACGATTTCGAGCGAAGAAGCCTGCAATGATGAAATTTCTAAAAATATCAAAAATGATACCAAAATACACAAAAGCGAACACCTATCCAACAGATATTCTAACCATTTTTCCCAAATCCATTTCAACTTTTTTAAAATTCCCAAATAAATTCCGTAGCAGGTAATTTCTTAATTTTTGATGTGCAAGCTTCATAGAGTGAATGATGAATAATAAGTAGACTAATTGTAGTTTAAATTTAGAATTGAAATCAATGATTAAAAAAAAGAAGACGTGTTCGCTCTGACGTGTAGAATTGTTTAAGGCTTCTCATTCGATCATAGAAGTTAAGCAGCGCTTGGTTTAGTTATACTCAGATGGAAGTCGATGTATAAACATTGCTAATATTTTATGAAACATATGGAAACATTTTAAAGCAAGCACAAGTTCGAAGACAAACCGAGATCGTATTTCTTCTTGGCGATAGGTCAGGGAGATTCAGACCGAGATGAATGCAAAACTAGTTTTCTGACGCTACAGTCTATACTAAAGTATTTTTTACTATACAACTATTCTGGGAACTGCCACCTAGTCAAGGCCTTTTACAAAATTACGATTCGATGTGTGTGACTCACTAACTCCCCTCTACCAGTTTTTTTTTCATAAGCCCCTTGGAAGACCATTATTATTATTTTACTGCCACATCACGTTCGTTTAATTTCCAATCCAAATCCATCACTCAACCCTCTTCAAATTTAAAACGAATAATTTATAAATTCTTTCCGTTAGTTGATTTTAAAACAATAATAATTAAACTCTAAGGAAAAATATTTAAATATATAAAAAGATTGTAAAACAGGAGGGAAAAAGACGAATTATTCCCGATTGTTTTACTCTACTTTCTAAAGTACGATAAAAGATCTGAAGTTGAACTGACACGCGGAAGTTCTTTTAACGGTTCGTCGACGAGCACCTTACAAAGGGAACGCCTGCAGATTGCCCGCTGAGATCTTCAACTCGTTCCGGTCAATAAAAAAAAATGCTCGAAAAAAGTCGCATTCCAAAATGAAACATGAAGCGAAAACGAGGCCGCATTCAATCAAAGATCAGAAGAAAGCAAAACCTCCAAGATAAGATTTTTATCTTCGAAATAATGAAATATTGAGACCTCCTATCCAGCAGGATATTCGAGAGATACCATTCAAAATTATCTACCTCCAATCTAGAGAAAAAAATATATTTATCATCGTTATTAACTTTTTCAATCTCGGACTCTTCCTAAAGCACAAACAAAATAGAGAATATTAAAAAAACAAGTCGAAAAAATGTACCTCCGGCAGGATTCGAACCCTGACTAGATCGCACACAGACTTTCTAGTCACGTACTTCAAACCTTTTTATTTCCGCATCTAATTCAAGTATCCAAAAAGCAACAAAGACGTATATAGAATAATTGTTGAACCAATTTCTCCTAAGAAGCTTTTCTCGCCGGGGAAATAAAAATTGTAATTATAATATTAAATAAAAAATATATAAATTCTTACCTTGTCGTGCTCTTGAAGAAGTTGCTCTCGCGGTTCATGAGTTCACTTCTGAATCGAGACATCTCATCCTCCATCTTCCTCATCTCTGCGTCGAAACGCTCTCGGATGTTGGAAAATTCAGTATCAATGACACTGAAGTCTCCGAGTTTGATTGGGATGTTACGCTTGATACCACTGTCAGCCATTTTTTCTTTGAATTTACTCCAACACTTTTATCACACACTAAACGTCGAAATTTCTGAGCACTGTTGCCTTATTTGAATCACAATTTATTGAAACACGCAATGTTCACGTAACGAACTGAACGCACAGAGTTCTCCTCTAGGAATGAGCGCGGCTCGCCGGTTGCTCCTTATGTAGTCGGGTCGCGAATCGTAGGTGTTCGGATTTAATCGGGAGATTTCGACTACGCGGGGTTTTACAATTTTATTCATTTCATCTCAATTTCTCAACCCCTTCACCCCTTGCTCATCATTTTATGTTTCAACCCTCCATTGTCACGCTTTTTCAATCATAACTTCATTATTCTTCACCATTTTAGCAATTTAAGATAATTTGTCTATATTTCATTCAATTTCTAATCTTGTATTTTGATGGAGTCTAAACATCCTGGCGAAAGACTCTGATTATAAATTCATTCCAAATCATTCCAGAATTTTTATCCGAACCAGTTTTTTTGAGTCAAAGAACTTTTCTTTCATTAAAAAAAATATTTCTATAAATAAAAACAAATACTTCTTCGTATTCGCTTTGAAACAAAAAAACTTTCTTTAATTCAAAGAACCTGTTTTCTACGAGTGACGTTCGGATTGATTTTGAATGGGCCTCGGATTGATTTGGGATGAATTTAAATCCGAAACATTCGCAAGGGAAACTCTGCTATAGTTCATAAAAAAAAGTAATTTCAATATTGATCTTCTTAATAAAAATGCATTAATTAATTGTCAGTATATTTAAAATAACGTTAGACTAATAATTAAAGAATTTGTTGAAGAATGTATCTCTCTAATTGCGAATTAATTTACCCACTTTTGAGTTGCATGCAATCGAGAAGAATCTATCAAAATACGTCACAAATCATGTAGGTAGAATCGATGACGTTTCAATTAAGCAGCAGACGTTCTACTTTTATGAGTAGATGTATTTCTCCCCAAAAATGGCTAATCCGATCATTTGTACTCGATTTTGTTGTAAATCACTCTGAGTAACGATTCTGGCATTTGTGTATCGGGGGCGTGGGTGATCTCGCAACAAAACCGAATCATTGCAAACCTAAGATGAATCGTGACTCACCTTTGAATCTATCTTATTAATCTTTCATTCCAAATTTGTTTTCCGAAAATGATACCAGAATTTTATGAAATAGGAATGAAAAATATAAGGAATTGGATGCATTTTATATACATATAGAAAAAAGGACTTATAAGGAAAGACTTTTATATGGAATAAATTTCTTCGTTAATAAAAATGGAGATGAGTCTTAAGAAATCGAGCCAAGTTTCTTATCGATATATAAGTATTCATTGTTAAAGAACCATTACACGTGTCATTAGTGCTTGTTTGTAAATCGATTCCGAGGACGTATCCTACATTTCAAACATTTCAATGACCCTTGCGTATTTTTGAAACGTAAATTAAGTAAAAAATATACTTAAGTTTAAGAAATTTTATTTACATTAGTGATGGGTTTCACTATTGATTTTAAAAGGTTTCGCACTACAAAGTAGGAGAATAATATTATTATAGGGGAATGAATTCTTCGAAGAATATGGAAAAACAATTGAAAAATCATGTAGAACAACATTCATATATTCCTATAACGTATTCAATTATTTTTCTATTGTACAATGCTTTAATCCACTTTTGGATCAAAAATTGACACCCGGATTTAATTTGTAAGGGTGCTTTAGCTGACGTTTAAAAAAATGACTTTCATCTCTCATTTTATTCTACAAGGAAGCATTATTTCTCTGAAGATGTCCTCGACAAAGTTCCACGATACGGTTAACGAATCGCGATTAGCTAATTAATTTCCACGGTGCATCAAAAGGGAGTCTCTCGTTACTTCGCTTTCATCGAGACGTCAAGTGCCGCGATAATCCGCTAACGAGGTTAATTTCTGGACAACTTCCTGTCTCCGCCTCAAGGAAACTTCAACGTTAATAATCTTCAGAAAAAAAGTAATTTCTCAAACATTACGTGTAAACAGTACTAATTAAAACTCTTATATATTAAATATCCTTCAAACTCAATGCAAAATTTATATAACTCTTTTTTAAGAATTATAATGTATATAGAAATTATTAAAATATGTATTTTGTATATGGCATATAAAATTCGTATAAAATCTTAATGTTTGATCTATAAACAAGTTACCCCTATTTTCGGATAGTTTATCACACTTTAAAAGTGAAAAAGCATGGCAAAACAATGTGAATCAGCATAAAGTTTAATTTATTTTTAAAGTTTGCGTAAACTCTAAGCATATTGGACGCCCACCGGAAAATCTTTTCCCAATATGCAGAAACTCAGGGACGATTTTGAGATAGATCTTTCGATAAGATACTTGAGATCGTTTTTCTCGAAAATTCGATTGAAATTACGTGTCGGAGCAAAAGAAAAATTTGCGGGGGCGGATGCGTTCTGATATAATATGGAGAAGAAACCACGTGAGGACGCGAGACACGTTGAGATTGTCATTAAAATATACATACGACAGATATGAAACTATGTAGTGACTACTATTACTATTACGGTCTGTTTACATGCTTGTTATCGTCATCGTTTTATTTTGTTTCGACTCTCTTTACCGTGTTAAGACCGCATGCATGAGCGGGACGCTATTTCCGACTTTATTATATACTTCGACGTCATCTCATCTACGGACGAACTCAATGGATGACGCGTCGCGACGCCCCCGTATATTATTCCTAAATATGTAGTTTCTTTTATACTTTTCGGATTCGCCCTCGCGGAAAAACGGATGATGAATCAAAAACTATTCATTTTGATTTACCTACTACACCAATTTTGCAATCTGTGTTGATTCAGAAGCCAATTCGGTCTATTATATAAGCAGCATTATTCATCAAAAGTAATTGAAATACTTATGGCAATTGTGAAAATAATCATTTGTATATTTAAAATAAAATTCTTGAAAACCTCTTGAAAATCAATAAAATTCTATAAAAATCTTGTAAGATTCTTTTACATTTCAATCAATTTCCTTAAAATCACTTTTACAAAATCAAAATTTCTTACAACTCTTACAAATTTCTTAAAATCCTTTATAATTCCATGAAAATCTTTTAAATCCTTTAAAATACAAATCTCTTAAAATTTCATGAAGTCATTTAAAATTCCACTAAATCTTTTAAATATTATATGTACATATCTCTTGTAATAGCTTTAAATTTCTAGAAACCTCATAAAATCTTTTAAAATTATTCAAAATCTCTTGAAATCATTAGAAACCAAAGAATCTCAAAGAATGCCTGGAAATTCTTTATAATCTTTCGAAATTCTTGGATAGTTTCTAAAATCTGTTAAATAAACTATAAAATCTATATATGGAATACCAAAAAAATAACATAGTTAGCATAAATATCAATTTCTATTTTCCCTGACAAAACTATACTGACATTTTCCTGATTTTCCTGACATGTGGTCACCCTGGTATTAGTTATATTAATTTGATCACCCCTAAAATAAATCGGAAACTTTAAATTCTTAATTTCCATGCATTCATTCTTAATTCAATGGTAAATAAATTTGAATAATAATCCGTTTTTCCATGGATTAAATTATATATGTATGTACTCGTCATCGTTATCCCGATCGAGTTATTTACGTCCTGATGCGACCGATCGTGCGGAAGTGTGTCAATGTCAAAAGACATGGCTCTAGACTCCAGACTTCCGAGGAAAAAGCATAAAAAAAAAGTAAATAAAAATTCGTAGCAAAGGAGAATAAATTTTTCAAGTGGCGCCTTTTCTGCGTGGGGGAACTTGAACCGGGTGTGACGTCATCAAAGTGGGGGTAGATTGATCGTCACAACTGTCTATATATGGACCTACAGCTTGATATGAATTAATTATGACATGCGAGCATTTTATTGATACCCTATGGAATTTACGCTAATACGGTCTATATAATCGTGAAAATACGAATCACTTGTAACGGGACATAACATATATGAATGTTATGTTATGTCGTTTACATGATATGATAGGATATGAGTACTCATAATTTTTTAATTCAAATACGTTTTAAATAATAAATTAAAAAATGGATTTTTCTGTTCTTAATAATTTAAATTCTTTTCAAATTCTTCTGGAATACTCGATTCTATTTGAATACGTGTCACAAGAACTCAGATCGGATAATGAATAAAACCCACACGTTCCAAGTTTATATAAGATTCCATTTACCTTTTAAAAATCTTCAGGAAAACTTCGATGGCAATTTTGGTTACGCATAACTTATTGCCATAAAAAGTAAGTAAGTCGTATATGTCGCGAATTTTGCATAATTTATGCTTTTTTTAATGAAAAATGTGTTGTATGTTGCAGAAGTAAACACAGTACTCGATAATTATTATCGCCATAAGCGAATATGTGCATATAAAATGCAGTATTTTCGTACGCGGTTAATGATACAAATTGCTATGGTATTCTCATAATTTGTCTCTATCACGAGCTGTAAAATAAATTGGTTCAAATCAAAGAACCAAATGTCATGTCATGACAATGTCGTTGTCACGTCTCGACCTTATCATTTGTCTTCTGCTGCTTTGCGACTGCCTCTCAGTTAAAACTACATATAATATACGCCAAGGTGTACTTATGATAATTAGTTGTGCGTTGCGACAAATAGTATAACGGGTTGGCATCAATTACAATGCGGAAGATTATCGATCAGATTCGAGATTAGACAGTGGGCTGAAAATGAAGGTCAAGAGTTGCCTATTAACACCGAATCTTGACCTTCGCTCGTCTACCAAAAAGGATAATTAACACAGTCATGTTGTATAATACAGCACGAGTGAAATTTTTTCTATAGAATTATATTATATTATAATATCATTTTATTCTCGTTTATATTCTAAAATCTCAGTTATTTAATTTCAGAGTTTTAATTTGACCGCGTGTTTCAGTCGCAGATTTTAACAGTTATTAATAGAGGAAAGAGCCTCTTCGTCTTCATCGAGTTTGCTTGTTTTTCACCACATTCCGAACAAATTTCCTACAAAACACACGACTGCAGCTAGAGAATTATTGTTTCAGAGAAAATTGATGTTTTCTTCAAGGTTTGCTGATATTATAATTAACTCTATTTCGTTATCGTTGAAAACATTTAGATTAATGATAATTTCAAAGGAGATTCAGTTATCGAGGAAATTGAATTATCAATTATGCTCAGTATGAATTGACCATTCTTACTTTTGTATAAAATGAGCGTCTTTATATATTACGTAACAATTTTATGATACTGTTATTTTCTTTAGCCCCATGTAATATGCAAAACAAACAGTTTTTTAAACTTGGCTCGATTTGATTTTTTCATCTGCCATCGTCATTACGTATTAGTTTATTCGCGGCAGTGACATTGGTGTCTGTAGCATTGATTTGTAATTACGTTATATAAAAATTCAAACACCGGTTCCTGATTGCAAATATTTGGCATAACAATGAAATTACGACCTCGAAAATTATTATCAGTTGAATTTGCTGATTATCATTTTTGATGATAACGCAAATATTGCAAAAGCAAATATAAAATATATGGAATAAAAATTGAATAGAATATATAAATTCTTACAAAATTACTAAAAACACTAAAAATAATTGATTCCCTTTTTTATCCATATCTTTTTCAACAATTTTTCATTCTTATCTCCTTTTAAAAGAAATTTTGTAAATTTTAAATTTACCTAATAAAATATCTTTGATTTTTTAATAAAAATATTATTTTCCTTCTCTCTAAACTTGATTCAGTGGAATTTGACTGGTAATCAGTTAAATTTGCAGTGACTCTTTTCTCACGATTTTAATCAGTGAAAAATCTACTGGAAATCAGTGAAAAGTCACTTAAATTTTTAATAGTTTAGTGAAGATGACTGAATATTTCAGTGACTTTTGACTGATTCTTAGTGAATTTTCACTGATTAAAATCGTGAGAAAAGAGTCACTGAAAATCAGTGGAATTTAACTGATTCAGTTTTAGAGAGTTTTTATTTAAAGATGAGAATTTTTACAAATTATTGAGACACATTTTTAAATATTTAAATAAATTATTATTTAAAAATGTGCCTCAGTAATTTGTAAAAATTCTCATTAATTATCTACATAAACTTTCTAGAATAGATATTGGATTGATTTTAAATTTTCATAGGGAAATGGTGCCATCTGACGCTAATTTGATAAACTATAGTTAACTAGCAGATGCAGATCTGTCAAATAGATTTCTCGTGTTGTGTTGAGCGTGTTGAGAAAGTTTGTACATAAAATATTTGTATTCTTTGACTAAAAAAATACCCAAGATGAAAGAAAGGGCTGAATTGAGAAAAGAAGGGAACAAGAAGGGAGGCGAGAAGAAACCTTTTGACAAAAAAACATATAGATTGAAAAAGTACAGTAACAAATACAAAGGTGAGCTTGAATTTTAAGGTTATAATTACATTTTCTGCATCCCTCACGTGTTTATCTTGTTTACTTTTATATACAATTATTTATAACTCACAGTTAATATTTTTTATTTGTTTATTATAGTTGATCAATGGGAAGAACGTCGCAAAAAAGCTGTTCTCAGAAATTACTACAAAGAGCTTCAAAAGGATAAAAGGACTGATGGGAAAAAGAATTTTCCAACTGGAAGTAATTCCGACTCCAAAGATCAGAGGTACGATACAAAAAAAATATTTCTTTGATACTTATTTAATTATTTGACTCTTTTAACGGCCAAGTCAAGAGTTTTATATAACGAACTCATAAATTTCAGCCCACCTACAAACAAGAAAAATCCTTTCTTTGCTGCACGAGAAGAGTTTTTAAAGAAGAAGGAGGAAAAGCGAAACAAGAAGGAAGAGTTAGCTCGAATAAAAAGTGAGAGGGAGGAAGCTTTGAAAAAATACAAGGAAAAGAAAATGCAGATTTACAAGAAGCTCTCGAAAAGGTCAAAAAAGGGACAGCCTATTATGAAAGATAGAATGGAACTCTTGTTCGAAAAGATCCAACAAAGTACGCAAAAATAATACAGAGTGCGTATATAAATAACACGGTGATTCAATATTTAATTTTTTAAATAATTCGTATAATGTACAGAATAGCGTATTATTCTTGTAAATTATTCATATGTAAAATATAAATATATGTTAAAATATAAAACTAAAACTTTCATAAAAGTGGTTTGTCACTGTCTTAAGAAACCTTTAGTATATATTTTATTTTATTTGAAATATAATTTTACTAGTGGTCGATAATTGCAAATCACATATCTATATTATAAAGCAATACCTAGGAAATTAAGTTTGTTGTATATAAGAGCTTTCGGACTCTTAAAACTGTGCTTAAAATTATTTCGAGAGGTACTCTTACCTTTTCTCTACTATTCTTTTGGCTCGCAGCTTCAATTATGTAAAATCTCTGAAGACACGTAATCCAAAAAGAGTCACAATACACACATAATGACACTTCAATTATATATCACTTTTAAATTATAATTATATATCTATTACATATCACTTTTCAATTATGTATTACTTTTCAATTATATATCACTTTTAAACACATCATTGGACATAACCTCAATATTTTTCAAACAACCCTTTTGGACATTTGCTCAAAAACGCCCAAAACACTTTCAAACTTTTTACCACAAAATCGCCGGTAATTAATTCTGCACACGTTTTTATCACTCCCGAAGTTCCTGATTGATCTATAAATCACGAAATTAAGGAAAAAGGAACACCGATTTTCTATTTCGAAAACTGTTACAAATTTCGGAGATCAACTGACTTTTCCAGGAATCGGTAGAAATAAGTCTTAAAAACAGAATTTTTAAATTTCGCGAATTCGATTCTGATTTGTCAATTTTTCTTACACATGCGCGTTGAGCTTTGCGCAGTCGCGGGCGGTTTCCTGCGCAAATATGGCCACTTTCAGTCGTTAGCGGTTGCAAATGGCGACAGTCGGAAAGTCCGAGGCACCGACTCGCAAATAGTTTGACGCCTAGAGTGCGAACCGTGAATCGAGTTGTGCGTGAATAGGTCCTCTGCTAGATCGGTATGTACTCCATCATCCTTTGGAATTTTTCCACGAATTTTCGACCGTAAAGCCCGGACAAAATAGTATCAAAGTGAATGCAGTGAATGGGCCTGGGCTCGTTTCTTGTCAGTGGTGGCAAATTCCTTGCGCTGAGTTCGAAAGTCTTTAGCCCCGGATCCCTTCACCGATCTCCTTGTCGCTCAGAGATGGCACAGAGAGAGGTGCCAATAATTACGGAATAGCGTCCTGTCGCAAAACGATTATGACGTTCGAGCCACGTTTGAAAAATCAAAATGATCCTTCGATCGAGTTTTCGTATGGCCACGAAAGCGGGCGCGCAGACCGACCTGTCAAAAAAAATCAGGCACCTCTTGACTTCTATTCGGGTTAATTAATATGGCCACGTCCCTTGAATTAAAGATTGTTAAAGATTTAGGCAAGATCCAATGTAGGAGTGAAGAATTTCTATTTGGGGTTGAAAGGGTTGAATTCAGGGTAACGACCTCAGATTTCGGAGCAGGCAGGTGGTCGAATATTTCAAAGGGCTGTTATTATATTGGTTACAGGTATATTTGGATGAATTTAAATTACAGGTACTAGTTGTGGTTTTTTCAATTTGTATTACATACAAGATATTTTTCTAAGAATTACCTTTAATTTTGGAGATAGGGAGTTTGAAGCCTCGATTTGATAATCAAGATAGAAAGTCTTTCAGTATTGAAACATCTGATTATTTAAATTAAAATTTTTTGTTCATTATCTAGTTGTAAGGTTATTTTCCTATTTACGATTATTATTTTAGAGAATTTGTTTTCGCGAGAGATTGTTTTGGGGAGAAAGAAAGGGAAAGTAAAATATGGATCATGGTTATTTTTAGCATAATGGATTTTTGTTTCTTATTTAAAAATTTATAAACTAGAGGTTTAACTTCTTAAGGATTGAGAATTCAATTTAGTTGATGTTAATATTAATCACGGGCGATAAGGTTATCGAAATTTCGTCACTTTCAGCACTCTTATTCAATTTATTGAATACATTTTCCAAAAAATGAATGCACATTAGATTGAATAGTCATGTCAGATTCTTGTTTTAAGATCACAAAGTTCCAGTTAAAAAATTACACCTCTTGACTTTTATTCGGGTCATGAAAAGGGTTAATTTCGTGATATCGACCCCAAATTTTAAAGCAGGCAGTTGGTCGAATATTTCTATTTAGTTTCTAAAATGTATAAAAGTAGATTTCTAACTTTTTTATTGAACTTCGTGACATTTCAAATAATTATCTTCAATTTAGTGGATGTAATTAAGCCCATGTAGCATTTTTAAATGTGATGGACCTTTGAAAATACTAAATTTTTAGTTTAAATCTTTTAGAAATTACCTAATTCTTCCCTAGTATTTATATCTATTTTTGAAAAATATTTTATAAAGTAAATGTATTTCTTGTATGTTTTCAGGTAGTTCTAAACAACGAGAGACAAGATGCCGGCAGTACGAGGAGATGGAATGCGCGGGCTTGCCGTTTTCATATCAGACATCAGAAATTGTAGGTTCTTTTATTTATAGTTAAACAATTAACTCGGTTTGAAAAATCATATTCATGTGTACCTAGCTTTGAACTATTGAGTAATATTTTTGATGGCAATACAATATTAAAAAAAGAAACATACAATAAATAATCTTATTATTTCGAGCATTATTGTTATCCTTCTGAATAAAGCTTTAATTTTAAATAAAGAGTAGCAAAGAAATAAACATCTGGAAAGAAGAATGTATATCTCTACTTCTAAAATTGTTATGTAAATTCCTCTGTCTGCAATTGCATCGAACAACAATCAGCACACTTTATTCACAAAGCGATAAAGTGCCATTGAGAATTGAGATCGACTAAATGTGATGTAAAGTGTTTGAAACAGTGGGGAGAGACATGGGGGGCGGAGCTCTGATAGAGGCCTATCTTTTTCTGATAGACTCACTTTCGGACTGTTACTGTGTTACATTCCCATCTCCAACGACTGGATAAATTGATGTTAATGAATCAGTCTTTAATTGTGTTATTATGTTATTAAGTTATCATCTTACAATGCCAACTATCCCCAAGCCTAGCAAATCCAGCCTCCAGTTTATTCCTATCCAAACAAAGTTTCCAAATAATAATCAAAATTATTTCTTGAAGTCATTCTGTTTGTTACACGATCAAAAGGTTCTTTAAAATGAATCAATTGTTTCGATTTTTGACGATCTTCCAAGTGGCATTTTGCCATTGTTGCTTTGAAAATATACTCTTATGACCTTCAAGGGTTGAAAACACTGTCAGAAGTGAGAAACTAATTCTTGAAAGGGGTAAAATATTGTATAATTTATATTTCTTCAAAAATCGTATGTTAAATTGAGAATTTGAGTAGTCTAGTTTTCCTTTAAATTAAAAAAATTGGATCCTAGTACTTATTCTAAATCCGGAAATTACAGGTAAGAGCAAGGAGGCAGAAATCAAGAGGATAAATAAAGAATTAGCTAACATTAGAGGCAAATTCAAAGGGGATAAAACACTCGATGGATATCAGAAAAAGAAGTATGTCTGCAAGCTTCTCTTCATTTTCCTCCTGGGTCACGACATCGACTTTGGCCACATGGAAGCTGTCAATCTCCTCTCTTCCAACAAGTACTCAGAGAAACAAATTGTTAGCACAATTCTTAAATTAAAATCCATTTTGTTTCATCTTTTGTATAATGCTTATTTAGTTTTAGTACTAATAAACTAATGAATTTCGCAGGGTTACCTCTTCATATCAGTCTTAGTGAACACAAATAGTGATCTCATTAAGCTAATAATCCAGAGCATCAAAAACGACTTAGCCTCTCGAAACCCGATTCACGTGAACCTGGCGTTACAATGCATCGCAAATATTGGGAGCAAGGATATGGCAGAAGCCTTTGGAAACGAAATCCCCAAACTACTCGTATCAGGGTAAATGTCTCCTTCCAAGTCAAAATTAATTCTCATACAGAAATAAAAATTACACTCATTCACATTCACGATCCACATTTCACATTCACTACCCGCATTTCGGATCCAGTCGACTCTACATTAGGTAAACTTTAAATTTGCGCAATCTGCTAAATGCCTTCGCATTTAATTTAGATTTTATATAATTATCAATTGGAATATTTGAGACGTTTTTTAATTCTCAACATGCATTCCTTATTTCGGATGATATTGTTCTTAAGTGTGTTGGATCCATGTTTTAAGCTTAAAATTTTATTTTTCCATTTTACTTGACAAAAATTATAATGAGATATTTTTTCGCTCTGTAAAGATACTCATTCATCAAATAGAATTATAATTTTTATACTTTTTTCGTAAAACGGAAAAATAGAAATCTAAAGTTAAAATAGGAGTTAAACTAAAAATTTAATCGTTTCATATTACGGAAAAAGTATTACAAATTAGTACGGCTATAGAGCGAAAAAATATCTAATTATAATTTTTGTTAAATATAATGAAGAAATAAAATTTTTAAATTAGAACTTGGATTCAACTGCCTTATAATGCTTTCAAAATTCTCTCACATTTATATAAAATGGAAATTATTAAATCGCAAAAAGAAAAGTATACTTCGCTCTCGCAAATACGCAAAATGCAAAGTACATGTCGAGCATTTTTAATAATGTATTAAAAGCATTAAAATGTTAAGGTATTATAAAGGAGTTTTTATTAAAATATAATGTTGATTTTTTTAGCGATACTATGGACGTGGTGAAACAGAGTGCAGCCCTGTGCCTTTTGCGACTACTGCGAACTGCTCCAGACGTGGTTCCTGGCGGAGAGTGGACGTCTCGTATAGTTCATTTATTAAACGATCAACATCTTGGGGTTGTGACCGCTGCAGCCTCCCTTATCGATGCACTCGTCAAGAGAAATCCAGACGAATACAAAGGGTGCGTCAGTCTCGCCGTCTCTAGACTCAGTCGGGTACGTTCTTTTATGATAATGTTCACTTTAGTTGAATCTAAATAAAATTATAATTCTCTAGAAATCAGAATTCTGAGACATTGCTAGAGATTATATTCAAAAATATCTTCGATCCGCTTCGAATTGAATTCTCATGAATGATTTATGTTACTTGATGTCGAGAGATACGTAACTTTTGCAATTTAAAACTTTATAGATTTTTTTTATAGATTGTAACATCGAGTTACACAGACCTACAAGATTACACTTACTATTTTGTCCCGGCGCCTTGGCTGTCCGTGAAACTTTTGCGATTGCTTCAGAATTATACTCCGCCAGGTAAATGCCTGACGTACACGGAAAAAAATGGTATGGATTTTTTCAGAAAGTCAATCTGGTTCTGAATTTCAATTTATCACTGCCACCAGAAAAAAGTGCAAAAATTCTTCTTCAATTCGTGACCTCAGAAAGAAAATCTTCTACGTATTATTTTATTTTCAACTAAAAACTAGGATTGAACTTTTTAGTTCTGAGGTCAAGAATTCTTTCACAAATCAAAGCTTTGACTTGATTCTTAAATTTCTGAAAGTGGATTTCTGCGATGAAATTCTCAAAAATCGCATGTCTTACGAGCTTTCATGTCTACCAGCTTTTGCACTTGTATGTTATATACATATTTATTTTCAATTTCTCTCACAGTACAACTTTCTCTCAATCTAGCCCCAAAAACTTTCCGTGTATGCAAATTTCACTTGTAATTTAGTTACAATAAATAGCGTTGTTTCATGATTTTATTTTATATAATATCATTTTTTACTCTTTATCAAACTAAACTTTAGAATTGAAAATCCTCTTGTCTAATTTTATTCATTAAAAGTATTAAAAGAAACTTTAAAATTCTGGTAATTTCTGTTCTTAGATAATAGATAAGTTTAGAAATTTGCAGTCAATATCTGTTTCTTGAAACAACCCTATTCTCTAAATTTAACTTTAAATTTAATCGTAATTCCTTCTTTACGAACAGCGGAAGATCCAGGAGTTCGAGGTCGCCTTAATGAGTGTCTCGAGACGATTCTGAACAAAGCTCAAGAACCACCAAAGTCGAAAAAAGTACAGCACGCGAACGCGAAAAATGCTGTTTTGTTCGAGGCAATTAGTTTAATAATTCACAATGACAGTGAGCCGCATCTTTTGGTGCGAGCTTGCAACCAACTGGGTCAATTCCTCTCCAATCGGGAAACAAATCTTCGTTACCTAGCGCTAGAATCGATGTGCCATCTTGCTACCTCAGAGTTGTCACATGAGGCGGTAAAAAAGCACCAGGAAGTTGTTATTCTCTCGATGAAGATGGAGAAGGACGTCTCTGTCAGACAACAGGCGGTTGACCTTCTCTATGCAATGTGCGACAAGAGTAACGCCGAGGAAATCGTTCAGGAGATGCTCAACTACCTCGAGACGGCGGATTATTCCATCAGGGAAGAAATGGTCTTGAAGGTAGCGATTCTTGCGGAAAAGTATGCAACCGATTATACTTGGTATGTCGATGTGATACTCAATCTCATCAGGATAGCTGGGGATTATGTATCGGAGGAAGTCTGGTACAGAGTCATTCAAATCGTCATCAATAGGGATGATGTTCAAGGATATGCGGCTAAAACTGTTTTCGAAGTAATTCAGCTTTATTTAATTAAATTGATTATGATACTTTACACAAAAAAACCTTTATTTATTACTATTTTTAATACTATTTCAGGCTTTGCAAGCACCCGCGTGTCATGAAAACATGGTGAAAGTCGGGGGTTACATCCTTGGAGAATTCGGAAATCTTATAGCAGGCGATCAACGATCCTCGCCTTTGGTGCAATTCCAACTTTTACATTCCAAAGTAAATTCCTCTTCAGAATATTAATTCTGCCAAAACCTGTTCTACATTTCTTACGTCCTTATTAATCAATAATTTCTTTCAGTATCACTTGTGTTCTTCAATGACTCGAGCCCTTTTGCTCTCGACCTATATAAAATTCATCAACCTCTTCCCCGAAATCAGAACGCAAATTCAGGACGTTTTCAGACAGGACAGTAATCTTCGCAGTGCTGATGCAGAATTACAACAAAGAACTTCCGAGTACCTGCAGCTTAGCATCATTGCCTCGACTGACGTTTTGGCAACAGTTTTGGAAGAAATGCCCGCCTTCCCAGAAAGAGAGTCTTCTATTCTTGCAGTTTTGAAAAAGAAGAAGCCAGGAAGGGTTCCGGAGAATGAAATCCGAGAGAGCAAGAGCCCAGCGCCGAATACAAATCATCATGCTGAGGCACCTTCAATTGCTGCAGCCGCTGTCAACAACTCTTCAGCTGATCTTCTGGGATTGTCGACACCTCCCTCCTCGCAACCAACTAGCAATACTGGAGTCCTCTTGGATGTTTTGGGAGATATTTATAATATGCCAAACAAAGTTGGGGCTACAAATGGAACTCAGAGTACCTACAATCCTAAAAAGTTAGTTTTGAATTTATATGCTGGATTAGAAGCTTTTTACATTCAAGCGAACTTTATCTGTAAAATCCTTTAATAAATGTTTCAGGTTCGTGTGTAAAAATAACGGAGTTCTTTTCGAGAACGATTTGATCCAGATCGGAGTAAAATCCGAATTCCGGCAAAATCTCGGACGCATCGGTTTGTTTTACGGAAACAAAACACAATTCGCTCTTCAAAATTTTCAACCTCAGCTTTCCTGGTCGGAAGAAAACCAAGCGAAACTCGCGGTTCAGGTAAAAGCTGTCGATCCTGTTTTGGAAGCAGGAGCACAGATTCAGCAAATGATCAACGCGGAATGTATTGATGATTACAATGGTAATTTTAATTATAAAATTTAAGAGAGGATACTTTTATTTTAAAATGAAATCTGTTTTTATTTTGTATTTTGTATTTTAGATACACCGAGCATGGTCATCACTTTTGTTTACAATAATATAAATCAAAAAATTACAATGAAGTTGCCGCTGACGATCAATAAGTTCTTTGAACCAACGGAAATGAATGGCGAATCGTTCTTTGCTAGGTGGAAAAATCTCGGAGGGTAACTATTATATGTAGTTTAAAATATTTTTAGTTATTAATTAGAGATCAACTTCTTAGTTTTGATTTACCTTTTTGATTTTTTCAAATTTCAGAGCTAATCAGGAGCGTTCGCAAAAGATATTCAAAGCTCAAACTCCGATGGACTTAACCCAAGTTCGCACAAAATTGCAGGGTTTCGGAATGCAACTTTTAGACGGAATCGATCCTAATCCCGATAATTTTGTTTGCGCTGGAATTGTGCACATGAGAGCGCAGCAAGTTGGCTGTTTATTGCGACTCGAACCAAATAAACAAGCACAGGTGAGCCTAAAAATCGTAAAAAATATTTTTAAATCAGAACTGAAAGTGTTCAATTATCAAGCTTGTAAATTGAAAGTATTTTCTTAGTTGATTAAATACTTTCCAGGTGAAGAGGTAAAGCAATTTTTTAATTCTGAAGTCCTCAAATCCATTATTCTTTTTTTTCGTTTATTAAATTTTTTCTGATCTAATCAGAACGGACAAATTTTACAGATGTTCCGATTGACGGTGCGTTCGAGTAAAGAATCAATGTCGGTGGAAATCTGCGACCTGCTCGTGGACCAATTTTAAGCTGGGCCTAGCAGACGCCTCCATCGACTGGAAAAAAGTTCGACGCATTATTTTCTGTTTGTTCGTCGTTTGTCATTCGTCGAACGCCGAGACATGAATCTCGTTTCTTACGAGTGAACGAATAATGCTTCTTATCCGCTTGAGGAGTAGAATCAGTAAGCCTCAATTTATTTTGCTTACCATCTCAACAGCGGAGCTTCGTTACCGATTTTTGCGATGAACATCACATTGAAAATGAGGAAATTATGCTTAATTCAAACCACAAGTAATAGAGAGTATAATCATGAGCCGAGAAAAGTAATATATAAGAAGACAGGTCGACTACGGATGGACAGTATTAGTCTCAAGAGTGGAAGGATAATGGAAGGTAACAAGTTAGTTAACACGGCTTATCAATCAGTTCTTAAGACGTCAACCTGAGGTAAGAATCTAAGATCTGCTCTTCATCTTTGTAGAAATATGTAGACTGAAGCACGGAAATCTGCCTAGTGGGTCCTTATTCCTCCATTTTCTTCCTGATAAATTAATTGCTTTTTTTTTGTATTTCTAGAGCAATCAGTTCACGAGATTAATTTTTTTTCGAAGTCAAGGTATTTTTATGAAAGGAAATTATAATTCTAATTTTAATAATTATAAAACAAAATTTTTCTTCATTTGATTGTATTCGAAATTAAACGCCTCTAAAATAACAAGCATTTGTTATTGAAAGTGTTTCCCCATTCTGTTGCTTTTATTTTTGAAAACTTTCAAAGATTAAAACACTTAAGAATGTAAATTAAAACGCCTTCAAATTTGAACTATGATCAAAAAACAAAATAATTCGGATTCTTATTTTTACCATCTTCCTTCCTTTCGTACTCATTTTTTTAATAATCAAACCACTCTTTCCTATTTTAATCGCAAAGCATATCCGTGCTTCTTAGAAACACGATTGCGGATTCGAGCTCCTTTCGTAGTTGCTGAGATTAATCGCCATAGAAAAAAGTCCTTGCGTTTGACGAGGCTCAAAGGAATTACAAACTATATTATTAATTTGTAATCTAGTTCCCAAAAAACCTCTGAGTTTCTTTCGCCTGACTTCGAAAGAGAGATCCATGGCTGGTAATCTTAAAGTTTAAGAAAGAGACTGTACAAGGTACCCCGTATTAATTATCAATGAGTCGGTAATGAATTAATTATTGTAATCTTTATAAGAGATGTAAATGATAATCTATTTTTAGTTTTTTCCTCTACATTATCTGGGTGTATATTTCATTGGTTCGAATCACGTGGTGTGCCGATTTTCTTCTGTTTTTTTTTCTTTTTTGATTTAGCTTTTGTGTTTTATTAAAAAGCTGAGCTTTTGCTCTCAAATGGTCACAAAATTGTCCAATTCTATTTAATTGTAAATAAGTAATTTAAGAAGTTTGAGAAATTTGGTATTTTAACTAAGCTTTTTTTCAGCGGTGTACATTTCTTTCACTGTAGATTAAAAATCATCTTTCTGTAATTTTGTATTCTTTATTAATTTAAGCGTAGGCTGTGATCGAGAATTCTTGAGTGATCTTTTATGCTTCGTTTTGGGCGGGAATTTTTTTAATTTAGATATGCTCGAATATTGGCAGGGTTTTAATTTTCAGAGTACATCAATTTTTAACATTTTATTTTTTGAAAAATCTTTACATTTTGAAAACTACATTAATTTAAAAGTTTTTTTCACTAATATATCTTAAAACTTTGCACGCGTTTTAAATTTAGAAATCACTGTTATCCAAAATCTCTGAAAAATATTAATCCTGTCAAATGAACGAGCTTGCAAGAATCTCAATATCCCCAAAATTAATTATTATATTAAATATTAATCCGAAAACGAATCGTACACTATCACTTTTCTATTTCTCGACCAAACTGCAACGTCAAGTCGCCAGTCATGGATTTATTAATTTAGCGGATGAGTAAATATAAATTATAATCGCGAGAATTCGTACTGTTCGTAGTTACAATAATAAATAAAAGAATAATTAAAATTATAAAAAGCAGGATAGTTGAAAGGTTAATGGAAATGTTCCCTTTATCGTAAGAGTAGCTTGTACACATTATTATATTGTACAAAAATGAAACGATGAAGAGTGTCGCTCCTGTGTGCGATATTATTAAGTTATATGCCCGACGTATATATAATTATTATTATATAAATTAATTATAAATATATATACAATTCATATACAAATATTATATACAAAGATGAATATTAAAAGTGAGTGCTTGGCGCACTGTTGTTAGGTTTACGTCGCGACATTGCTAGTCAATTTTCAGAAAGAAATCTAATTCAAGATTCCTCGTACCAAAATTTGCTGTTACTGATAGTTCGTTTCTGTGCTAAAATGGTTCGTGTCCATGTATAATATTTTCGAGTTTGTTTTGGAGGGTTTGGATTACATGTCGGTAAATTGTATTAAATTTTAGTACAAAGACGAATCAAATGTCGGTATATATCGGTAAGAGGAGTTTTTAATTTGAGTTCTTCCTGAAGATTTACTATCACTCTCATTAAAAAACACTATAATTAATCATTGTCGCAGAATTTATCCAAAAATACCCTCCCCACAATTAGAATTAAATACGTATTGAAAATGATTTCTCTAATTTTAAAAATTAGAAAGGATAGTTTGTTCAGTCGATTGCTAAAGAGTTCCATTGTGCGTTTCTTTTTTCCTGTAATATCGACAGTTGTTTTGTATCGTTTACGCTCTATGTACATGTACGTTTGTAAGACATTATTGATTTATATTATTGAACAATATATACATATATATATAATATCTCTTACTAAAGGTTCTTTGCGTCTTTTTGTTGATTGTTTTTTTTTTTTTGTTTTTATTTTTTTAGACTTAGATATGTAAGTTTTAAGGAATAATAAATCACCGGAGTGGTTAGAGATTTTAAAGATTTTCGAATTAATTTTTTTCTGATGATAAGGTGTAAATCGAGTGGTTTAGAATTTAATAATAATTATAAAATTAAGGATATTTAAAATTCTGTAGTTTTTGGGTATTTTTTGATCTATAATAGAAAGCTTTGAGTATTGGTAAATTTTAAACTCCTAGCGTTTGGGAATTAAAATATTTAAAATCAGTTGCATTTTCAAATTTTTGGTGTTTTCCAAATTCAAAGTGTGTTATTGAAAATTTTAAAAATGTATAAAACATTTCCAAATTTCGAACGTTTAAAAAAATTAAATTGCATCCTTTAGCCTTAATTTTAAGAAATAAGGTGAATGGAATAATTTGAATAGAATTTCCACAATTTTTCAAATTTATTTTGCTGTTTTAATATGAATAATCGAGGAGAACAATAATCGGCGCATATATTCGTGTTATCTATATTTAATATTAACTCTAAGGTTAATATTAAATATCCGAACTGTTAAGAAGAGTCTTTGGATATAAATAAGGATGTATGTATATTGTAATAATAATTAAATAATGTATAAGTAAACAAATTACGATTATTATGATTATATATGTATACATACATAATAATAGTAAAGATTAAAGGTACGATCTCATTTATCTGTACATGATTCGAATGCCATCATTTTTATCATTTCAGAAAATTCCATTGGCTCTCTTACATTTACTTTTTTCGAATTATACTGTATTTACAACGAGAAAAAGTATTCAAAACAATAATTTAAGAGCCCCTGGAATTTTTATCGATTTGCAAAATGTCAAAAAGAATTCAGAAACTTATTTTATTCGAAAGGGAAATTCTTTTTTTTATCCAAAGTAAATTAATTAATTAACTAATTATTTAATGCTTGAGTTTGGTCTTAATCTACTTGGTTTTATATCTTGACTAGTTTTGCTTATTGTTAACAAATAGATATTACATACATCGACAAATATTTTTTTAATCCATCAAACTATTCTAAACCCTATTCTACCATTAACGGTATTTAATTGGCAGATATTTACTTTTTGAGTATCGTTTTCAATTACAATATTTTTTCCCTGACGAATTTTCGCTGGTAATTTTTGAATTGACTAGCTATTATTTTTATTTGGAAATGAAAGGCTTTTCAAAAGATTTTGATTTATAACTGTAAATTAAAATGTAGTTTTTTATAATCCATTAATTTATAATTCCAGATTCCTGTTACAAATATTGCCGATCTCGAAGGTTCGTGTCCGTGCTAGAAAAGTTTTAGTCTACAACTCTACATTAAACTATTTTTGATATTTAGTGCGAATACAAACCCTCACTGTCGGCAAAGTTGATAACAGAATTCTATAATTAGAACCAGATCTCTTATAAAAAGTATAAGTTTTAATTACAATTTCGATTAATATAAATGTGAAGTCTTAACTTAAAAGTGCTTATATGTATTAATTCTTTCTTTTTCAATTTACAATTCACAGATTTCAACACAAGGACTTTTGAAAATTTAAAAACTCTTAATTCCATTGAAATTTTCATCAGAGCCTTTGAGAACAGCATTTACGTCTTTTGCAAGAAGTGCATCCTTTTCTTGAGGATCATAGACTTCGTTTTCAGGAACATTAACGAGGACACTTTCTTCTCCAGTGCTTTGGGCGTCCTCTGGAGCAAGGAAGAAATTAGCCCGACTTTTGCATTTTTTTTGATAATCTGGATTCTGTGGAGCGTGTCGATGACAAGAATCACAAACTGTGTCCGATATCAAGGAACAAGTATGAGCCTCGTAGAGTCCTGGACCACACCTGGAACAAATCCAGCAAGGTTGCGTACTATGATGTGGACTATAGGTTCCTGGAGAACATCTTCCACATTTGGTGTCTCGACCTTGAGAGCAATGTTTCACTACTCCCATTCCTGGACCACATTTGCTACAATGGGCTCCTTCATGGTTGTGTCTAATGCGTGGGCGACATTCTGCAACCTGAAATGAAAAGTATTTTTTTTTTTTAATTTTCTAACGTTATAATCAAAATTAAATTTTTAGAAACTAATGTGGTAAAGTGTAATTTCATCTTCTATCGCAGATCTACAAGGAGTATTAAAATATGTCTCCGGACCGGGATTCGATCTTGCAGACTGGGTGATCGAAAATCAACAGACCTTCGTACTTTCTACTCCACCACGGAGACTGTTCAATTTTTTCTACTTTCGAATCTTTCTGCTTTTAAAGGTAAGAATCTGATAATATTATAGAATTTAATTAGAGGGGTGTTAGCAAAGGCATACAAATCCATCAGGACAAATTTTTCAGGCGAAGGAAAAACCCTTCTCAAAAATCGAATATTTACAAAAAAGAAAAAAATGAGTGCATTTGAGATTTGATGAAGCTTTAGAAATTTCAATAAACAATATTTTGAAGTTGTGAAAACCATGTAAATCCAGGGAATTATTTTTGTTTTTAAATTCAAAAATTGTTTCTTAAAATGCATTTTAAATTTTTCAAAAAAGAGGAAAATAATTGCAAAAAATATTTCTTTGAGCATTTAAATTTGGTTGCTTTATAAATTTAAATCATTCTTTTTTTTTATTAATTGAAGTAAAAAAGATTTTTCTCTTCGACACAAATTTATCTGACCCTGAAGTTGGGATCAGTAACTAAATTCCCACACATTGCGTTAAATTTTATTGTAATTTATTTTACTTGTTCGAATTTTTTCCCTCTAGTTTCTTCCTGCACATCACTCTGTATTCTAAGTTTAATGCACGTGTAAGACCGTTGGCGAACAGGTGCCTGAGAAACGAGGGCCAGCTGACTTTAGAAACACCTTGCAGAGCCTTTTTGTTCATTTAGCATTTGCTTTTCTAAACGAAATTTGAAAAAAAATCCGCCTTACGGAACTACATGAATATTTGAAAGTAAATAAATTGAAAATATATCTAGATAATTTTAAAGTTGAAAACAAAAAATTTTGGTACTGCGGGACCCTTAAATTTGAATCTTTAAAATTTGGTTTTAAAAATGTCAATATCTTAATAAAATATCGTTTAATAAATATTTAAATTTAATTCGCCTTCAAAAATAAAAAACTGAAACTCGAAATACCAACCAAAACTTGAAAATGTAAACTCAAGAATTCAATTTTAAGTTTTAAATTAGTTTCCTTTTTTAATGCCTATTCTCATTTAATTCAAACCGTGGGAATAAATACTAAGATTCATCGAACTCCGAATTCAGAATCGGATATATCTGTTGTTAAATTTCCATCTGTTGCCCTTGTATTATACCGGCAGCTGACATCGGGCCCGGGGCCTTAAACTCATTTTTCTCTCTTTTTCTCTTTCTAGAGAAATAATAAAATCTCGTCTGTAATTTTCAATCATCAATCTTTTAAGCCTTCAAATCGATACGCAATCATTTATTTCTATTTTGCTCACAGTAGGTATTACGAAAGACGATACTATAATTCTTTTTACTTTACTTTAGTCACAAAAGAGATTAAAATAAATCGAATATCTTTAAAGTAAATCACATAATCAAATTATTAAAGATAAATAGTTTTTCTGAATAAAATGTCTTTTTTCTTTGTAAGAGTAATTGAATTGACCTATAATTTTTTTTCTTGTAGAAAATTAAAGTGATTCCACTCGAAGACTCGCCAGATATTTAAAGAAAAATTTTAAAGCCTCTTAAAGGATTATTATAGTAATTTTATATGAGTAGAGTAAAGAATTTTTTTTAATTGCGAGCAGAGTAAAGATAAACGTCAGCTGGTGGCAGCTGTCGATGGCACGCGCCAACGGTTTCTGAAAAGTCAGGTGAGTTGTAACACCCGGCGAGTGGGCCCAATGTACACTCCATAAGGCCCAATTTTAAAAGCATCCGCTCTCCTTCCCTTTTCACTTTTTCTCATTGCTTTCCCTGCATTTCTTAAAATAAATTCCTTCCTTTTTGAGTCTCATTTCTAATTATTTTTATTCAAATTTAGGTGAAATAAGAAATTAACTTAATCAAATAGTTGTCCAAATATTATATTGTCAAAATATAATATGACGTTCTGATTTGACAGTTTAAAAATTTCAAAGCCTCCAAATTTACCAACCCATTATAATTTGAAAACGCCCGAAAGCAAAAAATTTCAAAGTATTTTTCAATCTATACTAAGTAACAGGAAAAGCGGATATTCTTTAAATTTTTTATTCGAGCTATAAAGGATGATCGCACTCGTACTTTCTCGTTTTCCAACGATCCGGTTTTGTTAAATTGAGGTTCAATACTTAAAATACCTTTCTGTAATTTATTATTTCGACTTGAAACATCTTCAGTTTATGAAGATGTAAGACAAATAACTTTTCCACAAACTTTCTTTGTTTTTTGCTCTCTTTTACTTAATTCATTGATCTCAATAAGTATCTTTTTGCAATATTTAATACATTCATATTTTTCAAAATATTTTACTTTTTCCAGCATATGTTATTGTAATGATACCCGGCGGTTTTACAATTTTTTAAGCCTTCATTCTTGCCCGTTGAACCAGTAAATTGACAAGGGGCATCCCTACGACTTACGAGAAAGTCTCGGATTCTTGTTACACGTCCAATTAAGTGACAACCCTTTCTTAAGTTTAAAAAGCGACATTCAATTCTAAGAAATTGAAATTAATTAAATTACTTTATTACTTTTTTTTTATAGCCACTTGTTCCACTTGAATTTATTATATTTGGACAATTTGCAATTTGGAAGCTTCTATAATTAAAAAGGTTCCCGATGTAATTGATATGAAAAAAGCACTTTCAAATTTAGATAAATATTTCTTAAATATAATATAAATTCAAACGCAGGCAAGGTAGATTTTTTGTTTTCAAAAAATGATTTTACCTAATGACTTAGTTTTAATTTTTTAATTAAACTTAATCAGAGGCTTTTGATTCAAAGACCGACTACTCTTTCAGCCCTTTTGGGTTCTTTTTGTTCCAATTAACGAGTGGGGGGCCTTCGACTTATTCTACAAACCGTGACTGTGGTTTATATTTTACAACTTCTTCGTGGTTATGCGAATTACCATAGAGCAAAAAGTTAAAACAGAAAAGTCAGAGCAAGGACTGTTTCGCATTTTAGATTCAGAATCATAAACACTTAAGTGTCAAGAACTCGCTCAAGTATGACGTTTTCAAGTTCGAATCCTAATCCCACCTCGCTTAAAGCACTTTTCCTTCACCCATTCTGAATATTTTTCTCAACTGAGAACCATTTTCAGAAAGGCAAATCGTCCGAAACCCCTCAGGCGTGTATAAACTGCCTGGGAATATTTGCGATAAAAGGTTTGAGGAAAGGAAAATAGAAATAAAATTTGAAAAGTCTAAAAGAAAATCATCTCGAATCTCATGAGAAATGACAAAGTCGAGAAAAAATGGAGTTAGTAGTTCTCCTTCATTTATTATTTTTGGAAACTTGATTTAACTTTCATTTTCTACACGTGTATCACAAAGTTTTTCAGAGTCAGAGTCACTTTTTAAACATTTTTTAGAAGTTTTTTGCAATAATGAAAAATAAATTTTTCATAAAGAGAATAACAAACAAAAATTTAAAGAAAAAAAAATGCTCTCAAGAGAAATAAAATGATAAAGTAGGTCAAACCATTTTTTACCATTAATAATTTGTCGAGGTTTTATTCACTGTTATTTATGTGCCTTTAATTTTTTTCGGAATTCCCTTTTGATATGTGAAAAAATATTTTAAATACTAAAAAAGACTCTCAGTAGTATAATACATATTTTTCGTTTTTAGATTGGTTTTTTAATTTTTTTATTTAATATCAATATTACCTTTTTTGATTTCAGAATTTACTTTTTGGGAACATAAGCCAGGTATTGGATCTTATTTTAAATTGAGTGCAGCAGTGATGAAGGCAACAATAAATAATGACGTATGTGAATAGCGACTTCCGACGTTAATGAAACGGAAATGGTAATTGCAACTACTGTCTACTATTGTGTTATTGCTTTTTTGTTATCAGTCCATTGACACTGTGCCATTATGACTATTTTCACATCTTCGGGTTCATTTCTCTTCGCTCTATTTTTCACGCAAAAATTAAAAAAAATTTTTTTTAATAAAATCCTCTAAATTTCAACAGTAATCTGAGAATTTTTAAAATGTTAAGAAAGCTCGTTTTATCACTCTCCAATTTCTTACAGTTTTAGTATTTTATTTTAGAACCCTGCAAATTTGGAATCAATTAAAAATCACAATTCTTACAATTTTAGAGTTTTTAAATTTTAATCCTTGACTTTAGACGATTCTTAATTTAACTTCAGTCTGTTTAGAGGTGCTTTTTTAAAATGAAAAGATGTAAGATGTTAAGGTTTTAATTATACCTGTATAGAAAAAATTATTTTTAATTTTATACGTTCATAATATGTGAATTCCGTTTATTTCTGAAGTGTGAGAATGTCCTTGAAGTAACAAAGGGTAGCAAGTGGTGTAAAATGTATTCTGGAAAAACTTTATTTCCATAGGTCAGCAGGTCACGCGACGGTGGTTTGAACACATTTTTTCCATTCCCCGTAAACTCTTGCAACGTTCGACTTCCGATAGGAAGTTCCAGACAGAGGGGAAAATAAGCAAAATACTGCAGCTGCCTGCACTTGACGTTGCCAGGTAAATTGAGATAATTATCTTTTCCAAGCTTTCATTTTTTTAAATATGATTTTTCCAGTAATAATGAACTCTCAGATCCCTCTACAGTCACTATATTCCACAGAATATTAATTTTGACAAGCTTTTCTCTGGTACTTCCTTTAATTAAGGAGACAAATGTTAAAAATTAATAAGTACATATTAGGTATGTTTTAATATTGTAAAATTTTAATTAAAAATGGCAAGAATTCTCAAATATTATTATGATAATTTCAAGAGTTACTCTCATTAAGTTTTTCCCTAACAAAAGTCGCATTTCTTATTTGAAAATATTTTTGATAAATTATATATGTATATGGAAAAAATTCATCTGAATATGTTCTTTTCACTTTCATACTACATTCTTTTTTAATGAAATTTTCTTTTTTTTTATGATGAATTAAAATTTCCTTTGAGTCACGATTCTTTATTTCCGTTTGACGAGCGAAATCTGCAATTGCGAGGGTTTTTCTCTGTTCAGCGTGCGTTAATCTGAGAGTCATTAACGAGGGATTTTAATCTTTAATGAGTGTCGAGTCGACTCAAGGGTTTCAAGAAAATCAGAAAAACCGATAGAAATGCGACAAATGAAAAGTCTCAGTTTTCTCAATTGGAGGTCATTAGGAACTTTTTTCGTTGGACGTTTTACTCTTTTTTATTAATTAGGCAAGCGTCAATTCCAGCAGATTTTTCAATTTTTAATTTTCGAATAGAAGCAATAAATTAATTTTTCTGATTACTTATATGCGTCGCGGGAATAGGTTTGGGTCTCATTCTCACATATATTTATTTGTGCAGATATGGGGGGAATAAAGGGCCATTTGGCAACAAAGAATGAATCTTGGCGTCGTTCCCACGACTTCTATGCATTAGCAGCCTAGACTTTTGACCAACTCTGATCTTTCCGGTTCAACCCCCACGATCCTCCCCCCTACATCGCTTCAGGTTCTTGTTTCTTTCAATTCAGCCTTTTATTTAAACATAATTTGTCTTTTTAAATCTGGAGGAATTTTTCATTTTATTCGTTCCAAATTCGGATCTATTTAATTTGAATCTGACTTACTTTTGTAGCAAATTTTAATTTTTGATGGAAGAAAAAGTTCTCTTCTCATAGTTAATTCAGTAAAGATTTTTTTCTTCCGGATAGCCGAAATTGACCAGAATACTGTTGAATTATAGTTTCGGGTCTTGGTTTACAACATTTTGAAAAAAAAAGATTCTGAAAATATATAATAATTTTCTTTCTATAAAAATTGTTTATATTTTTTATTATTTATTCATCATATTTTCTGTCACTGGGAAACACCGCTATGAAGATTTATTCAGTGTTAAATTGACGGATTTACCATGAAGAGAAAATAACAAGAAATGAAAAAAAGAGCATAGAAATACTTTTTTTCGCGATTCACCGCGACGAATCAACTTGACCATTCAAATTGAACGATTGGATTTGCTTGAATGGCTTCCGGTTGTGTGGAAGTACATTTTTTTTTTATAAGAATCTGTAACTATATTTTATATAACTTCATCCCTTTAGATGGCAATACATTTACATATTATAAATTCTTGTAATATTTCAAAAGATAAATAAAAAATAAAAACTTACCTCTAATAACAGGATAATAGAAGAAACCAAAAAGAGCACAGCTAAAAATCCCTTTTTCGATTGCATCCTCGTAAATGAAGTTCCTCAACGTCTTTCCAGTGAAATCAGCTTAACAGCCCAATGAATTTTCTTTTCACAAACTTCTTACTTTTTCTCTCACTTTTTCTTATAATTTTAAAAAACTTCTCTGTTTTTTCACTCACATTCACTATTTTTACTAAATTAAATTGACTTTCAAGTCTTTAATTTAGTGAATGATAATTTTCTTAAATTATCTTCCTCAGTAAATCTTAATCACTCGTTTTTCACTAGAGGGGAAAATCAACCACAACATTTTCCTCGTCACTGGAAACTCGATATTGATTCGATGAACCAAATTCTCGAAATAGATACCTTTCTCTTATTTAGCTATTCTGTTCCTGAGAGGTGATATCCTTTTAGAAATTTACGTAGGATTCGAAACACTGTCCAAATTGAAAATGGGAGCGAAATTTTTAAAATGAAATTTGAGTTTATTTCTTGATATTATTGATAATTGATCAATTTCATAAATTTTATTTTTGGAAAATAAATTTTATTGCTTTTGATATATGATATACTCGAAAAATGTGCGTTCCTTCCTCGAGGATTGCCTCTCGTAGAATGAAATGAGAGGAGCTGGACGTACAGCTCCTGACGAACACGCGGTTCTTGATCACGTGAGAACAACATCCCCTCTCCATCTCACTAATCGTAGGGTTGAAATTTATATTCAGAAATTGAAAAATATTTTTCAAGTACATTTTGAATGCAAAAGTTAATTAAAAAATAATTGGGTTGAAGTTTCAAACGTCTAATCTAACGATTTTTTTTTATATTTATTGGAATAATAACAAAAAAAAGTTTCCACTGTTCCCAAAACCCAACATTTTTATTTATTTATTAGGAACAATTTTATAGAATATAGGGGAATTTCAAGACATTTTAATATATTTTAAGAATTAACATATTTCAAGAGATTTTAATGAACTTTAAGGGATTTTTATACATTTTAAGGGCCAATTCCACCAACTGTGATTAAATTTTAATCCTTGATTAAATCCTTTGAAAATTTATAAACTCTCTTGAATTCTTTTGAAATCCATTGAAATTCCTTAAAATCACTTAAAATCTGATAAAATCCTTTAAGGTGACTTGAAATCTTGTGAAATCTATAGAAATTTTTGGAACACCCTTGTTGCTACGAAAATTGAAATATGAAAACAGTTATGTTTTAGCAACATCTACAGTTTTATATTTTAATTTTTTTATGAGTTTATGTTTTTACTTTAATGAGATCCTTGAGGACAGAATCTTAGTGCTTATAACAGTAGAATATAGATACCCGACCTTCATTTCTGGCTTTCCTTTTCGGACTATATGCTTACCGTAATTTCCAACAGGTACTCCTCGGTAATAAAAAACGCATAGTTTCAGCCACCCTTGCGTTTACCTGAAACGCAATGCCGGTGAAATTTCTACCTGTAAATAAATAAAAATAAAATCATTTTGGGAATTTTAAAAATATTTTTAATCCAAAATATACAAAAACTATTGGGACAACAAAAAAATTCGATAAATTTAGATTTCAGAAAGTTTAATATTGAGTATTTATAATTTGGTATTTTTATTTTTCATGTATATGTATTAGATATTTAAAATTAAGTTAAAACTTGAATTTTCAAACTTCTGAAGCGTTTTTAGATTCTCTTTTCAAATTGATCTCTTTCAAAAATTCTCTAAATTAAAACATTTTTTAATTTTTACATTTTTTAAAAAGAATTTTCAAACTTTGGATCCTTCAAAATAATGACTCAAAAGCTTATAATTTTTTAATTGATACAATTCTCAATTCAATTTTTAAATTATTGATTCGCTGGGAAAAGTTGTTATGAGGAAGAAATATTAATTTACAATCTCTCAATTAAGTGATAAGAGGAAAAGTCTCTTTATAAAGATTCTTGACCAATTTCGAAATTTTTTGGAGTTGCAAAAAAAAACCAGCATTATGTCTTTAGAACATCCACTAATCTTAAATTTCTTCCTCATATAAAGATAAATTATAACCTTTCCCCTCTATTGAAATTTAACCAATCGTGCGTTTCGATAGCCGGCTGTCGCGTGGCATCACCTGTCCCACAATAGAAAGAGTAAGAAAGCTACTGTCAGCTGCTGTGTTGCAGCTGAAGAAAATAATGGTCATGAACAAAATCATTATAATATTTATTATCATCATTTATACCTAAAAAAATTATTTTCTACACCATATTTCTATCTTAAATCTCTTATCATCTTATCTTAAATCTCAACATACACTAAAATCATAATCAAAACACACGAAGAGTTGCATTTTACTATCTTTACGCATTCATACATATAATTCTAAAATTTGTATTTTTATATTCTTCTTGATTATAAAAAATCTGTAGAATTCAGCAGAATTTCGCAAAAAATTGAATTTTGTGCAAAACTTATGCGAATTATATATTTCGAAGTTTACTAAAAGTAAATAAGTAGCCTAAATGAACATAATAGATAAAATAAAAATATCTATCAGTTTATGCACGCAATTTATCAGATATATTTTCTAAAATAAGAGCGGATAATATATATTTAATAATAGGTTGTTTCTAAAATGAATGTGTAAAGTGATATTGCGTCAGGTCGATGTCTGATGGAAATATTTTTAGTTTGTATACAATATAGTTATGTATTAGTTAGGTATATAATAGGCTGACATGATAGGATATAATAGGGCAATAATGTATATATATATATAGAAGGCGTGAACAGTGGATGTTATTTATAGAGAGTAAGTTGCCTCCTGTGACGTAGATACTAGAGACATGTGTGAAGGCATAATAGGAAATATATGTGAAATATCGTGAAAATAAATAGAAATCCACAAATTACTTTATATATTATAATTTATAATTTTCTAATAACAGTATATATATATGTTAATTACATATCATTGCCAAAATCAGTAAAGTACGTTTTTTAAAAGAAAGAGACTTAATTAGCAATTTTGCATATAAAATGAAGAAGTTCACAGAGTTCGCAGTATCATCATGTTAATTCATGCGCGTGTTCAGAGAACCATGAGTACTTAAAAATACAACCATGCCACCCAAAAGGGCTGATTCCAGACCTCATTTCCGGTCGCGATTATCATTTTTGGGGCTATTGGTTTAACTCAAGTAGTTAACAAATTTCAAATGAGAGTTTCAGTTTTAATTGCTGGGTATTTAGGGAACAAATAAGAAATAACTTCAATAAATACAAGTGATTATAATAAACAAAAATCATTTATCTACGTTTTATAAAAACAAAGACAAACTCAAGCTTTTTTTATTTTAAATCGGGAAATAGAGCATTCCTCTTTTTTCAGAGTCGAATTAAATGAAAATTTACGGGATAACGAAACAAGTGCTTCAGAGACGCAAAGGGGGATAGATTTTCATTTAAGATAATTAGAAGTTCATTTTGCTCGAGGAAAGCTTTACTTTGAAATAGTGTATTTTTTGCAGTTTCTGCATTGTTAGAAAAAATACTATCCATAGTTGAACAATTTAAGTCTAAAAAAGACATTGAAAATGTATAATAGAATATATTTATAAAAAACAAGGCGATATAAATTTTTCTCGCGTATTTTTAAAAATATTTTCAAACTGTTTTAGGACTTATAAAACTTTCTTCATTTTTTTTTTATATTTCAAGATATTTATAAACGTATAAGAGTTGGACTCTGTTCCACATATGTTCTAAGTTAAAATTCTTTCTCAATACATTCGAAGGGAGTTTTGGTTTTCAAAACATATGGGAATTGATTCCTAATATTGGTGAAAGTTGGGAAAAATCTGGAAACAATGTGTTAACTTCATGGCTGTACTTGAGTTTGTCTGAGAGTTAGGGTCATAAACCATTTACAGAGGGTCGAAAACTGAATCCTAAATATAACGATAGAAGCACATTTGAGCAATAAGCATAAATTGGAAAAAAGTTTACAAAATTGTCAAGGTCTAAAACGAGGACTAAAATTGTAAAAGTATAAAAAATCCAGGAACAGCTGCTTAGTTATATATATTTAAGACCTTAAGGAGACTAAACGATTTTCTATACAATCTTGGTTTTCAACAGACGAGAATATTATTTTATAGATACAATAAAAATATTATAAAGATATAAATTAATTATTACGATGTTTAGAATTATTCTAAACTTGAAAACGTTTGAAATATTTCAAAATGAACTCTCTTAAAATTCTTTGAAATCATTTTTCATCTTTTCGCACAATTCGCGTAATTACCAAAAAACCAATCACTTTTTTATAGTTAGGAAAAACAACTGCATATCATCATATGCAGTTTTTTTGCAAGCTTTAAGCGCATGCTCATAGGTTGTGCGAATGCGTCGATCAATGCCAAAATGAATCAGAAGTAGGTACGTCTAGAAATTAGTTCTATAATATGAGTACTAGTCATGTGATTTTCAAGCTTTCACAATGAGCTTGACAATGATATATTCTTGAAATTTTCTTCACTCTTCATCTTTTCAATTTACTTACAGGTTCATCAAAAATTCTGATTTAATTTGTGTAACTCGACACTCTGAGGATAGTTTAATTTCATCAAATGATTACGTGAGTTTTCAAATGATTTATCATACACGTGATACGAATATTCCATTGTTTTAATTCACACGAAATGAATAATTACTAATTAGGCTTATTAATCTTTTACAATTTAATTGTTTTATCAGTCCGTGAATTTAGATTAGGTACTTTTTTTTGCATACCTTCTGAGATTAAATTATATACTCTTTTAGGCGTTTGTTTTTACTTTTTTTTTTATTAAACTTTATATTTGAGTTTTACAAGTAGATTTTTTTCTAAGTACATAAGTACACTAGAAAAAAATGTTCTAACATATTTATTTGCAATTGAAGAGTAGAAAGAATTAAAAATACGTATGAAATGAAATTTATTGTCAAAGATGTACTATAAAGAAAATCAGAGATGTAATAAAGTGGAACCTTGAAATAAAGAAGGTATATTCAATGATAAGGCTAAAAGAAGTAAAAGAGCAAAGTCTATGTCAAACTAGAAATAGAGTTTTACCGAAAGTTTCTATAAAAGTTTAATAAGCTGGTCAATTCTATATAGACAAAACGTATGTAAAAATTCATAGGGAACATTTGCATAGATCAAAAAGTTACCTTAAAAATTGAAAATTCTGCCCTTGAACTTACAAACCAAAATTGTAGATATCAAGGTCGAGCTTCACGATATTTTTCAACCTCTCTGCGATATTATCACGCAGATCGACATAGAAAACCGGTTTTGCGAACCAGTAATTATGCGATATATTATAAAATGCAAGTGCAATGCTTACTGAAGAAAATAGAAAAAGTATAATAATAATAATAAAGACACTTCAAGTTCATAGATTTATAATAAATGCAAAATTTGTTCAACTCTAACTTGTTATACAAGAAGTAGCAATTTACAAGATTCTCGTATACAATTGATATTCATTGGAAGGGGAAAAACACACTTCCGCCTATAACTGCGCAACTATTGCAACGAAAATCTATTTTCTTGACAACAAAAGTTGAAATAATCAAAATGAAGCTGTTTTCTGGTATTTAAATAATATTTAAAACTAATAATAGAATAATTACTCTTATATATGTCACTGAAAAGAAGTCTCTGCAAAAAAAATGATAGTTTAAAGAATTTCCTGTTTTTATGTCTCAAACCTATTATATATAGCTTTATACGGTCTTCAGGTATTTTTTTGCATGATAAACAATTCTTCGAATCAATAATATGTTTGTCAATATCTCCAATGGAAATATACAAATACATCCTCATCTGAATATAAAAATAAGTGAATTAAATAAAAAATAGAGATTTTTATTTGGAATTTCTACGCATTTAATTACTGTACGATTTGATTAATATTGTTATTAAATCTGAGGTAAGAAAATTAAGATTACAGAACTTATAGTCAAATTGCAGCTCCAGGTGAATTTTACGTCATAGTATTATTCACCACCCCCCCCCTTCTCCGCCGCTTTACTAATACCACAGAAGAAGGCTATTATCAAAGTCTCTTTTGTTGAATTGAACTGCATAAGGTGGATAAGCTTCAGTACCAAAGTTGATTCTCTCGGTTGCAGTTCACAAAACTGCATGCTCTCGTCGGTAAAAAAAAATCGTTAGTTCCCTCAGTGCTAAAAAATAATTAAACAAAATCTTATTAAATTTTTAAATCAATAAAATTAAAGATAAGAAGAATGCAGAAAATAAATGTAGAAATAAAAAGTGTATTATTATAGGACTTTAGTCTTTGTATAATTTTCACTTTGCATTTTGATTTTTTTTTAAATCGTTATTTTTAATTTACCAACACTGAGTAAATTGGTTACTTCAGCTAATAAAAATTGCAATAACCGCATGATTGTGTCACAATTTTTATAGAATTATAAGACTTAAAAGCAGCGTTTTACAACAGACTGATTGCTTAACATGGTCGAGAATAATAGTAATTTGGTTTCGCTCATAGTTTTGTGCCTTTAAAGTCGTAGAGAGGATGTGATCATTCCTCAGTTGTAACCGCAAACGTTATGATTTAGAACATAAAGCAGTCAATGAAACAATCCGTCACTTCATCAGTTACAAAGCACGAACTCTTACGACAGATTTTTATTATTATATGATCTCTCAATTTCCTGCAGAATAATATCTAATTATTCTCTACTTTAATATCTCTTATTTCCTTGTTCTTAAAATCTAAACATTACATATTGTTTTCTTGTATAGAAAATGTAAATGTTCTTCATTATTATTTTTTCTTTACAAAATCCTATGTCTTTTTCCTTTTCTTTTTTTCTCATTAACTTTGAATTTCATTCTTTGTTCTTTTTTCTTGTGTATATAAAGTTGTTTATGGAAAATTTGGTTATTTTTATTTTTTTTTTTCAGGTGAATAAATCTACTCAATAAGGAAAAATCTCTCAAGTCTAGAATAATGAAGGAAGAAATTTCTCCGCGGATTCTCGGAATCCAGAACAACTCACCAAGTTCAAAAAGTAACAATTTTCGGGAAGTAGATATATCAAAAAATAGTGATAATGATAGTGCTTGTGTTGGAGGTTCAGGAACATTGTTCAACGAAATCGACGAAGCAAAGGAGATTCAGGAAAACATGGAAATTAACGAATCAAGCCTTGATGAAATTAATCTTGATTTTGAACCTTTGGAGATTGGAAAAGAAGATTTTGAAACTAATTTCAGCAAATATTTCAATGGAGAAAATTTACCTAAGGATTTCAATGGATGGTCCAAAAATAAGCAAAAAGATTTGCTTCGAAATATATTTATGGAAGAATTGCCAGGTTTACCAGCTTATTTAAACGATTTGGTGGTTGGAGCGGCTTTCAAAGGAGATTGTGGAAGATCGACAGAAGAAAAGCCGATTTGGTTGGATTTGGAAAAATTTAAAAGGGGTCAAAAATTTGCGAGAGATAATCTTTTTGGATTATCGTATGCGCAGTTGTTGTCCCTTTTTATTTTATTTTCGTTTCACGATGGACTGAAACCTTTGATTATGACTGGAAAGTCAAGTACCCCTTATACAGCTTTCAAAAGGTGAAATTTTGCTATTATTTTTTGTTTTTTTTTTTAATTAAACAGAGAGGAAAAAGAAGGTAGGAAAAAATAGAAGAAACGGGGGAGAATTATAATTGGAAAGTGAGGGTCAAAGGGATATTAGAAGGGTAAAAGAAAAAAGAAATGTAAAAGAGGGGGAAATAGAAAGGGAAGAATGAAAAGAAGTTAATAGGGATTATGAAGCATAATATGGAGAAGGAAAATAATTAGAAAATAGCAGTTATAAGGAAGTAACAAGGTAAAAGTAGGAGGAACAAGAAAAACAGAGGGAAGAGGGCATAAAGGAACTGAGGAAGATAGGGAATGGTGAATAATTAAAAAAATTGTAGATAAAAAGATCGAGAAGTAAGGCAAAAATAAATGAGGGAAGATGGAAGAAAAAGAAGAAGGAAAAAATTATGGGAAGAAAAATTAAAAAAAAAAAGAGTGAAAGGATGAAAGAAAAAAACGGGAGGGAAGAGTATAGTAAAAATAAAAGAGGGAATAAAGGAAAATTAAAATTTTTTTCTTTTCAGATACCTCTCAACAACTATACGTCTAAGAAATTGGTTCACAGAAGATCCTTGGACGAAGGACACAGCAGCTTATAATGACATTCAAACAGTACGAAAAATGCACGAAAATATTCGCAGGAGATTGGTTGAAACGAAAAATGAGGATATAGATGCATCAGCTAAGATTGAAAATCCATATTGTCCTACAATTGATATTCTTTTAAACGATTTCCAATCAACTTGTCCGGCCCCTGCTCCAGGGCAGTGTCCTTATCTTATATTTAAAAATCCAAATCTCAATTCTCTGAGACCAAAAGGGTTACACCAGGGAGAAATGGCGACTACCCAATTTGGATTTGTAGGATTAATGATTTTATATCCGAAATCCTTTGGTGCTCATAGTGCTACTGAGGAAGATTTAGAAGCATTTTGTCATACTTGGTGGGGAATAGGATATCTTCTTGGAATGGATGATGAGTAGGTTTTTTTCACTCCTAGTGGTTTTCCTAAGTTTTATTTTTTAATGTAATAAATTTAAATATTTTATTTTTTTAATTATTTTATTTTTTTAGAATATTTATGAACTTTCCTTATTTTCGACAGTTTCAATCTTTGTCGAGGATCTTTGAATGATGTGAGACAGCGATGCAGAGATATTCTGGAACTTTGGGCAAAACCAAATTTTAGAGAAATAACTCCTGAATGGGAACATATGATGAGATGTGTTATTGAAGCTTTGCAATACTATTTTCCTGGGTCTACTTATGAATCTTCTCTCCTATATTTGTCGGAGTTACTTAATTTGCATACGCCAAGATTATATTCAAGTTTATCTTATGGAACTTGGATCAAGCACAATCTTGTCAAGTATGTATATGATTTTAAAAATATAAATAAAAAATAATATTAAAAGATTGCAAATAAGGCAAATAAAAAGAAATAAAGCTTTTTTGAATAAAGTTATGGGTACCTATAAAAAGGGAATATGAAATAACAGAATTAGCGGAGAAAAACGAGAAAAGTAGAAAAGGAGATAAAAAAATTAACATTTATAATTAGAAAATATAAATAATTTGATTAATGACTTCTTATTCTAGGTCTTTTTTCTGTTATACAAGTCGACTGCCTGGTTTGATGACGATAATGAACAAAAAACTCAATGCAGCTCTAGACAAGGCTGTGAACTTTAGTCCTGAAAAGCATGAAGAATTGAAAAAGAAATCTGAAGAAACTTTACTAAAAGGAGTTAATAAAATTTAGTCTCATTAACTATATATATATTTTTATACAAAATTATTTAATTAAACAAAAATAATTAGAGATAAATAGTCGTATTGTACGGATTTTTGATGCTATTGTCTGTGATATTAATATATAGTTGTAATTATTTTTCTCGTGTAAATATTACTTGTTGAATAAAATTCCATCTTTAATCAAAGATAGATTAAAATGGGTATTACACGGAGAAAACTGAAGGGTCAAATTCTGAGGGTCAAAATTTAGAGGGCTAGATTTACCGTCCAGATGGTCAGGCCGGCAATTCAACAACCCCGCGATAAGCAAATTGATCCTCTGGGATGATCAAGATGAATATCTTGTTTTAGCGCATTTCTGCGTGATAATCGAATCGATACAATTTTGAATCTCGCGCCAGTGATATGATCGAGTCGACTCTCTTATTTTGACCTTTCAAACTTAGAAGATTAAAACTTTTTTAAATCATCTCAACGCAAAAGTTCTTATTCAAATATTTTTGGAAAAGATCAATTCTCAATTCAACTTGGGATAGACGAATCTTAGCTTCCCGAATACGATCTTCTAAATATTTTGCATATACATATAATCGAAAATCTTCCTTATATTCACCGCTATTCAAAACCTGGAGGATATGTCTTCATTTTTAGCTAAGATATAAAAAAAATAAAATTAAGTAACTCGTGAATATTCTTTTCATGAGACTCAATTCGTTCACGCATTTTTGATATATTAGATCAGCAAATTCATCAGGATGCAATAGTTTATGATAAATTATATTATACCCTCTTCATAATTACGAAGAGCGTAATGAAGTGGTATAGTAATCCTTCACCTAGCCGAGGAATGCTCGTTATTGTTCGATCGTGTGCTCGGTTATCGTTAAATTTGTCGAACCGATAAGTTCAATTTTTCAATTGATTTTGCTCGTCTTATATCGCCTCAAATGTCGATCGAACAAATCGTCTAATGCCACTCTTTGACAAGTCTAAATTTTAATACTTGGAATTACAGGATAATCCCTATACTTACATAAAAAATTCTGATCTAATTCGTGTAACTCGACACTCTGAGGATAATTTAATTATATCAAATTATTACGTCCGGTATTTTACCAATGATTTATCATATATGTGATACGATCCATTCATGATAGTTATAGTTCACACTAAATCAATAATAATGTGATTAATCATAGGAAATTTGGTTGTCTTGTCAGTTCGTAGTTTTAGATTAGATTAAACTTTTTAGATTCTCATAAGAGAGAATTTGTTTTTTATACCTTACTGAGATTAAATTAAATACTCTTTTAGGCGTTCGTTTTTACTTTTTTTTCAAACTTTATATATTTGAGTTTGTTTAATCAAATAATTGATCGAACAAATCGTCTAATGCCGCACTTTGACAACTCTAAATTTTAATACTTGGAATTACAGGATAATCCCTATACCTACATAAAAAATTCTGATCTAATTTGTGTAACTCGACACTCTGAGGATAATTTAATTTTATCAAATTATTAGATCTGGTATTTTACCAATGATTTATCATATATGTGATACGATCCATTCATGATAGTTATAGTTCACACTAAATCAATAATAATGTAATTAGTCATAGGAAATTTGGTTGTTTTGTCAGTTCGTGGTTTTAGATTAGATTAAACTTTTTAGATTCTCATAAGAGAGAATTTGTTTTTTATATCTTACTGAGTTTGTTTAATCAAATAATTGTATATTCCTTTAAAAAAGACATGTCTGTTAATAACAATAATGATAAGTCTCAGTTTAGGAACATAATATCTTAGTATTTCTCTCGATAATACTATTTATCTGCCAATGAGTATATTTGCTGGGTTTTCCCCAATCTTTTTAACAAAACATGGAATTTCCTAAATCTTTTCAGCTCTTTATGATTTTATCAAAGACGTAGCTTATTACTGGTCTTGTTACAATTCTATGTTAATAAAAGTTCTAGGCGTACTAAGGTTCAGGTACACTTCGACCCTTCAGGTCTAACTATTATAAAATTCAAATGAGGGTCTGTGAAAGTACAAGTATTTTCAATAAGCTACTCTTACTTTTTCTAATATTCCTTCTTTTCTTAAAAATGTACCTCTGGACTCTGTAAGGACTCTCTGAGCGCAGTTACTTTGTATCTCTGCGGAGTTGACCACATCTTTGTTCATCACTTTGAGTCTTCTCATTTTTCTTGACTAAATCTCATCGTGTTGAGTCTCTTCAAGTTTCTTTAACTGATCACACTTTTCTTTGTTAATTATTTATGTCACCTAAATCTCAAAGATCTTTTAAATCAATCTTTACTCATTGATTTGCGAGTTATTTCACATCTTTACATCTTTAGTGAAACATCTCTCAAAATAATCTAGTTATTTCTTGCTAAGTTTGTGAAAATTCTCTCTGAATCTGGATTATACCTTAAATTTATTATTCATGTTAGAAATCATCGATATTTTATGAATTGAGTAATCCTGTTAATTTAAATAAACTTTAATTGTATTAATCCTGTGTATCTTTGATTTCGATTACCAGTGCTATTTTTAACAGAGTTTGATAAGATCACAAAAAAATCTAGTTTTCGATACAGCTTGTTTTTATTACACCCTAATTTAAGTCCGTTTTTAAACTTACTGCTAGATTTAAGTTTAAAAACGGACTTAAATTTTAAGATGTAACAAAAACTAGAAATTTTTGCTTCCTCATAGAGGAAGCTTTGTAGTGGTGACAAAATCCAGTTTCCTAAAAAAGGTTTTTTTGAACATATTTCAAGGTAAAGATGAATTGAATCGATTGACCTTTATGATTAATGCATTTCATTAAAAAATAAGAAAGTTATGCTTTATTGTAATTTTTGAAAATTAATTTTTTGAATGTAACTTCTCAAATAATCAAAATTTAATGCTGATGTAAAGAATACTTAATGCTTCCTCTATGCGGAAGCAAAATGCTCATTGAATGAGTACAAAAGTTGATACAACTTGTCAGCTAGTTTATTTTTTATTTGCAATTGAAGAGTAGAAAACCAAAAATACGCATGAAAGAATTAAATCTCAATTTGACCGAAATTCGAAATGAAATTCATTGTCAAAGATGTACTTTAAAGAAAATCGAAGATGTAATAAAGTGGAACCTTGATATAAAGAAGGTATATTGAATGATAAGGTAAAAAATTAGTAAAAGAACAAAGTCTATGTCATACTAGAAATATAGTTTTATCGAAAGTTTCTATAAAAGATTAAGCTGTAACTTTTTCTCCGTTGTTATTATCGTTCTTTCTATTCCTATTAATCGGTAAATCCATGTCACTCTCTTCAGACGTTTTATTTTATTTATTATTCGAAATATTAAAATTTAGAGTTGTCAAAGTGTGATATTAGACGATTTGTTCGATCGACATTTGAGGCGATATAAGACGAGCAAAAACAATTGAGAAATCGAACTTATCGGTTCGACAAATTTAACGATAACCGAGCACGATCGAATGATATCGATAGCAAGTAAGGGCAAAATCCCAAAATTGAGACATTTTAATACAGAAAATAATAAATTTTACTATTTAAATAGTAAAATTTATTATTTTCTGTATTAAAATGTCTCAATTTTGGGATTTTGCCCCTGCTTGCTATCGATATTAGTAATTTTTCTAACATAGAGTTTCTCAGTGTAATTAATTCTTGATTTAAAGTTGAATGAATATACAAGATTAAATTCAACGTATTCGTCGGTTTTTCCTACCGAAAGCGATATAATGTACATATTAATGTCTGGAAATATCATATCTTTGGTTTTAATTAACCGATTTAGCTTTTTAAGGTCTCAAAATTTTTTTAAGAAAACGTAATTTCATATAATAAAAAATTCAAAACGAAAAAAATTTTTTTTGACTTCTTTGCGTAAACTCAAAAAACAAAAATCAAATTTTGGATTAAAAAATAGTTATATACTTATTTTTTTTTAAAAGACTGAAGAAAAACCTGTCGAAAGCATTTTGGACAAAATTTTCTAAATGCCATAGTGTGAAGCTGGAATGCATAGGCCAGATGTTATCTTCAGCATAGCATTCTAGACTTTGTCTTCTTCTCCCTTACCCTAAGACCCTAAGATAAGATTGTAGTATGCATCCGGGGAACACGGGCCCTACGGATGCATGGACCAGGCAGATCAATCCTTGTTTGACTACTACGGCCTCAACTTCGGTTTCATTTTAAATAAAGTTCTCTGTCTTAATCCACGGACCTTTGACAGAATAAAAGTATAAAGTGACTTTCATTTAGACCGTCACAATAGGTTATTAGTTACATGGATCCGAAACAAGGGCTCTTTGACAAAATTCCACCCCCTCCAACTCGGCAAGTTTTTGACCGATCTCGTTCAAGTTTGGTGTGGTAACTCATTTCTAAAAGGTGTTCACTTGATAATAAATCCCCCATATATTTACCCCTAAAGAATAGATTCGAGTAAAATATTTTTTTTTCTATTCTACAAACAAAATAAACTGTCACGTATTTTTTTATTTTGATATGATATGCGAAATTGTTGAGATATTAGTTTTTCAAGTCACGAAATCAGAAAAAGTACTTTTTTCAAATATTTATTGCTTTAAAACTATTCTGCAGAAGAAAACGGTATCTACTGAAAAGATTCGCAATATTGATACTGCAGTTCTGATAAAAATTTCGGAGTGAGTGGGCCAAATGCTTTTCGGGATACATTCGATTATTAAGTCTCGCGACAGCTCCGACCCGCATCGCACAGATCCGGACCGGTGCTTTTTTGTTCAAAATCGGCTACAGCCTACAATTCTCAACCAATTTGGACGTTTTTTTAAACAAATTATTTTTTTGCATTAAAAGGTACTCAAAAGGGAAAAGCAATCATCAACTTTTTCAGTAGATACCGTTTTCTTCTACAGAATAATTTAAAAGCAATAAATATTTGGAAAAAAGTACTTTTTCCGATTTCGTGACTTTAAAAATATTTTAGACGAATCTATTCTTTAGGGGTAAATACCTATCTCGTGGAATGACCCATATATAAAGGTGTTCATGGAAGATTCGGTTATTTTTATTTTTTTTTTCAGGTGAATAAATCTACCCAATAAGGAAAAATCTCTCAAATCTGGGATAATGAAGGAAAAAATTTCTCCGTGGATTCTCGGAATCCAGAACAACTCACCAAGTTTAAAAAGTAACAATTTTCGGGAAGTAGATATATCAAAAAATAGTGATAATGATAGTGCTTGTGTTGGAGGTTCAGGAACATTATTCAACGAAATCAACGAAGCAAAGGAGATTCAGGAAAACATGGAAATTAACGAATCAAGCCTTGATGAAATTGATCTTGATTTTGAACCTTTGGAGATTGGAAAAGAAGATTTTGAAACTCATTTCAGCAAATATTTCAATGGAGAAAATTTACCTAACGATTTCAATAAATGGACCAAAAATGAGCAAAAAGATTGGTTTCTAAGTAAATTTATGAAAGAGTTGCCAGGTTTACCAGAAAATTTAATCAATTTGACCGTTGCAGCGGCTTTTAAAGGAGATTGTGGAAGATCGTCAGAAGAAAAGCCGAATTGGTTGGATTTGGAAAAATTTAAAAGGGGTCAAAAATTTGCGAGAGATAATCTTTTTGGATTGACGTATGCGCAGTTTTTGTCCCTTTTTACTTTATTTTCGTTTCACGATGGACTGAAGCCTTTGATTATAACTGGAAAGTCGAGTACCCCTTATACAGCTTTCAAAAGGTGAAATTTTGCTATTATTTTTTGTTTTTTTTTTAATTAAACAGAGAGGAAAAAGTAGGTAGGAAAAAATAGAAGAAACGGGGGAGAATTATAATTGAAAAGAGAGGATCAAAGGGATATTAGAAAGGTGAAAGAAAAAATAAATGTAAAAGAGGGGGAGATAGAAAGGAAAGAATTAATAGAACTTAATAGGGATTATGAAGCATAATATAGAGAAGGAAGATAAGTAGAAAATAGCAGTTATAAGAGAAGAAACAAGATAAAAGTAGGAGGAACAAAACAATAAAGGGAAGAGGGCATAAAGGAACTGAGAAAGATAGGGAATGATGAATAATTAAAGAAATTGTAGATAAAAAGATCGAGATGTAAGCCAAAAATAAATGAGGGAAGATGGAAGAAAAAGAAGAAGGAAAAAATTATGGGAAGAGAAATTAAAAAAAAAAGAGTGAAAGGATGAAAGAAAAAAACGGGAGGGAAGAGTATAGTAAAAATAAAAGAGGGAATAAAGGAAAATTAAAATGTTTTTCTTTTCAGATATCTCTCAACAGCTATACGTCTAAGAAATTGGTTCACAGAAGATCCTTGGACGAAGAACACAGCAGCTTATAATGACATTCAAACAGTACGAAAAATGCACAAAAATATTCGCAGGAGATTGGATGAAACGAAAAATGAGGATATAGATGCATCAGCTAAGATTGAAAATCCATATTGTCCTACAGTTGATATTCTTTTAAAGGATTTCCAATCAACTTGCCCGGCCCCTGCCCCAGGACAGTGTCCTTATGATATATTTAAAAATCCAAATCTCATTTCTCTGAGACCAAAAGGGTTACATCAGCAAGAAATGACGGGTACCCAGTTTGGATTTATAGGATTAATGATTCTGTATCCTAAATCCTTTGGTGCTCATAGTGCAACTGAGGAAGATTTAGAAGCATTTTGTCACACGTGGCGGGGACTAGGATATCTTCTTGGAATGGATGATGAGTAGGTTTTTTATATAATTATATTTTTTATTTTTTATTTATTTATAATTATTTATTTTCTTTATAATAATTTTCCCTTTTTCCTATCTTTTCATTTATCTCTTCTATTACTTTCCAAATCTTTTTTTACTCCTTCTGTTTTTCCTAAGTTCTATTTTTTTAATGTTCCATTTTTCGAGAATATTTATGAAGTTTCCTTGTTGTCGACAGTTTCAATCTTTGTCGAGGATCTTTGAATGATGTGAGACAACGATGCAGAGATTTTCTGGAACTTTGGATAAAACCAAATTTTAGAGAAATAACTCCTGAATGGGAACATATGATGAGATGTGTTATTGAAGGTGTGCAATACTATTCTCCTGTGACTAATTATGAATCTTCTCTCCTATATTTGTCGGAGTTACTTAATTTGAATATGCCAAGATTATATTCAAGTTTATCTTATGGAACTTGGATCAAGCACAAGCTTGTCAAGTATGTATATGATTTTAAAAATATAAATAAAAAATAATATCAAAATATTGGAAATAAGCTAAATGAAAAAGAAATAAAGTTTTTTTTAAATAAAGTTATGGATACCTATAAAAAGGGATCGATATGAAATAACAGAATTAGAAAAAAACGAGAAAAGGAGATAAAAAAATTAATATTTAAAATTAGAAAATATAAATAATTTGATTAGTGACTTCTTTTTCCAGGTTTGTTTTATGTTATACAAGTCAACTGCCTGGTTTGATGATGATAATGAACAAAATACTGAATGCAGCTCTAGATAAGGCTGTGAACTTTAGTCCTGAAAAGCATGAAGAATTGAAAAAGAAATCTGAAGAAACTTTACTAAAAGGATTTAATAAAATTTAGTTTCATTAACTATATATATATAAAAAGATTTGGAAAGTAATAGAAGAGATAAATGAAAAGATAGGATAAAGGGAAAATTATTATAAAGAAAATATATACATATATATTTATCCTATCTTTTCATTTATCTCTTCTATTACTTTCCAAATCTTTTTTTACTCCTTCTGTTTTTCCTAAGTTCTATTTTTTAATATATATTGATGCAAATTTATTTAATTAAACGAAACTACTTAGAGATAAATAGTCGAATTGTATGAACTCTATGTAGTTATAATTATTTTTCTTGAACCCAAAATGATTTTACATTTAGAAAATGTGATTATATTACAAAAAATACCCGCATCACTGTTGAGAAATATATTTTAAATTTGAAAACTGCTATAGAAACAATTAAGAATCGCTAATTCTCATGTAAATATTACTTGTTGAATAAAATTCCATCTTTAATCGCGCGCCTATATAATTACTTCACGTTACGCACTTGTGACGATCCCACGTGACCATCTCTCAACCAATCAGATTGCGAATAAACTGCGGACACTCGACAGGTGATCTATTTTTTAAGAAAGGAGTATATATATATATATAATGAAATCTTTGTTATAAGCAATAAAAATGGAGGAAAGGTGGATGAAAATTATTTCTAAAATGTACTTAATTCTTTTATAGCCTTCCTTTGATAAATTTTACTCTTTTCGTAATTAAAGAACATATATATAATAATATAATTATTTTGAATTTGAAGAATTTGAAGCTAACGAAGAAGCAGGGCTAACAACATAACACTGTTTTTATAATTCTTCAAGTTGGCAGCCCTGCTTTTTTGCCGGCAAACATACATATGTACATATACATATGTATGTGTAAGGCGGTGTAAACATCAGTGATAAACAGCTGATTTCTCCAAAAAAATCTTAAAAAAATATAAAGAACGAATATAAGTTTTGAAAATAACGGACATAACCACCCGGTAAGGAATTAACATTTTAATTAATTAATCTTGATGAATTTTATTTCCATCTTGCCTAAATAATCTTACAAATGGCAACAGCAGAAAAAATGAGGTTAAGTTTTACATTTTGTTTTCCTTTTGGTCCTTTTATTTATATATATACTAATAGTTTTTTTTTATATATTTTGTTATATTATATTGCACTTGAAGACTTTTTTTTTGTTTACCTTATTTAAAAAAAAGTAGTTTAAGTTTACTTCTCAAAAACACCCATTTTATTTTCTAAAATTACACTTATTTTTGTTTATGAAAAAAAGAGTAGTAATAAAATTGGATGAATATATAAATGATATTTTTTTATTAATTAAAAACATTTTGTTACTTTTAAAGTTATTGAAGAAGGCTAAGCCATGACAGACACATTCGCAACTAGTACGCTCGCAAGCAATACTTTTGCATCTCAGCAAATTCCAACAGATGAAGAAAGTGATGTTATTGATCATTTTGAACCTCGTCAAGCGACACTTTTTCTAGTCGATACAACTCCAAAAATGTTTGAGGAAGACCCAAATACTGGAGAAAATCCTTTTATGAAAAGTCTTTTGGTAAAATTTTTCCCTTCTGCTTTTTTTATTTTGTATTTATTTACATTTTTTCTTAAAAGTTTGATCTGAACTAAATATTTTTCATATTTTTAGACTTATACGAAAAATATGCAAATGATGTGCGGTTTTAATAGGGACGATTGGTTAAGTCTGATGCTTTTCGGAACCACCGATTGGGACAAAAATCCAGAAACAAAAAATGTCCTCACTCTTCAGAAATTTCAGAAAATATCACTCGATATGCTTAAGGAAATCAGAGATAAAGGTAAGAAAACTTTGAATTCTTAATTTTTTAAATTCCAAAGTACAGTGCAATGAATTTAATTAATAATACTTAAAAATAATCTCTATTTTTATATTTCCATTCTAGTTGAAAATCACCGAGATGAATTCAGACAATTAAGTTCCGATTCTACTTATCCTCTTCACGATGCTTTTTGGCATGCCTCGCAAGCTTTTGCCAGGGTGAAAACAGTGATTATTGCTCGAAAAGTCGTACTTTTAACCTGTAATGATGATCCTTTCCCTGATGATGAAAGCGAACGTCACAGAATTAGAGCGAGGATTTTAACATTCAAAAATCTGGGAATTGATCTTCGAGTTATAGGATTAAAAAATGATTTTAACTCGGAGATTTTCTATAAGGATCTTGAAATAATTGCAAGCGGTATTGACCATCAAAGTTACAAAAAATTACAGCTCGATGATCTGGAAGAAGAAATTCAGTTTCCTTCAAGAACAATTTCCTCCATCCTGTGGAAAATCGGCAAAGATGTCGAAGTACCTGTATCGATCTTTACCATCTCGACGTTAGTATTTATAATTTATATTAAAAAAACTGTAATGATCTTTTAGATTAGTATTTTACAATTTATGATATCTGATTATTATTTCAGGGCAACAAAATATCCGGAAACGGTTCATATTGACAAAACGTCAAACGAGCCGCTGAAATCTATTCTGGTCTATAAAAAGAAAACAGACGATGAGGAGGATGAATTTGAACCCGATGTAAGTTTAGAGAATGTAATTATTTTTAAATCTTTACTTATTTAATAGTAAAATCGTTTTTTTTATTTTTTTTTTTAGGAAGAAGAATTTGATTCAAAAGTGGTTTCGGCTGGAGGAATAGCAAAATTTCAAGAACACGGAGACAAGAAAATTGTCTTCGATGTTAAGGAAATTAGTATGATGTTTAATGATTTTACAAAAGGAATCGAAACAATTTGCTTCAAGCCACTTGTATGCGATCCGATGTACCATGTTCAATCTCCTAAGTTTATAACTTACAAAGAAACTGCAAGTGAAAGTAATTTAAAATTTACTTTTAACAATGGAATTTTTTTAACTTTTTTTTTATTAAAGAAAATTCTAAACTTCTTTCTTCTCAGAGCAAAAAGAGTTTTTCTCTGGTTTGGTTCAAAAATGCGAGGAATTGAATTTGATGGCAGTTTGTCGAATCACTTACAGAATTCATTCTGCCCCGAACGTGTTTTACTTTTATCCAAGTGTACAGAAAGGAGGATTTTTTATTTACAAAATGCCTTATGAAGGTAGCAAAAGTTCCATGAATATTTTAATAAAGTAATCTAATTTAGTCATTTTTCTAAACACTCTATTGTAAATTTAACTTTTTTGCAGATCACGTAAGGAATTTGGACACTCTTTTATCTGAATTCATTCTTCAAAATGATAGACTTGAAGATGCAGATGATGAGGCAGTTGCTGTTTTTCACAAAATCCTCAAGAAAACGAAAATAAGATTTGATCCAAGTTTATTTAAAAATCCAAAACTGGGAACACAAATTGCGAATATTGAAGCTTTGGCCTTGGATTTGGAAGAACGGATTTTGCCTCCTGATTCCACGCGTAATATATTTTTATTTAATATTAATGAATGATAAAACACCAAACACCAATTGTAGTCACATTTTTTCTGATTTTAGTTCCATCTGAGAGAATCAGAGAACGAGTTGCAGTAGTAATGCCAGAATATCACAGGATTTTTGGTTTTGATGAACAAATAGATGGTCCTGCACCTGCAAAAAGAATAAAACTTATCGATGATAGAGAAATGGATCGCCTCGCGAAAACTAGAAATGTAATTAAGAATTATAAATATTTTTAAATTACAGAAATGTTCAAATAACATTTCAATATTTATTAAATTAATACCTAATGAATTTAATATCTTTAAATTTACTTTTAGGTTGAATCTTGCACTGTTGCCCAGCTAAAAGAGTTTTTGAAGCGACATAAAATCTCTGCAGGTTCTAGAAAAGCAGACGTGGTCGAAAAAATCTACGAATATTTCCAAAAGCTTTAATTTTTGAAAAGCTCTATATTTTTGTATAAAGTACATTTTTAAGGAAGTTTGATTTTGTATTTATTGAATTTAAAATAAATACTGAGTTTGCATTTTTATAGAAATTTACTAAGCACTTCAAAAAAATCCTGTTCGAATATTTTTAAACCTTTATTCTTCTAAATCTAAACTATTGTAGATTGTAAAAATTCCGAAATAAAAATGATCTAAGAATTAAAAAATGTATTCATTTCAATATTCAAATTTTAAATTTCGCGCACCTTAATCGATATTTTTCAACTTGAGTATAATTGATTGAAAGAAAATTGACAACTTCAAGGTGGCCACCGTCGGTTGTGTTATTATATGAAATCCGTTTAAATCGGTCTCTGTTTTGTGATGTTTTTTTGGATTATTTTATCGTTTACAACATTATTTTGTATCGTATTTTAGTGTATAATTGTAAGAAATTAAAACAATTCTCTTGAAACCAGTTATAAATGAGTGAATTAACATCTAAAAAGTGCTTAGCAATTTCACCGGTTAGTCTTGTTATTATTTTAGAGGTCGGAGTAAATGACCTAACAGTTTAGTTTAAACGTGTTTGGTTATTATTTACTATGTGTGACACCCATGAACAATGTAAAGCTGATTTGTATGAAGGTAATGAACAATTTTCAATATTAATTATTTTAACCTGAAAAAATGACAAGTTTTAAGGGCGGTGAAATTTTTAAGAACACCTCATTTCAGTTTTAATTTTTCTAGTGAACAAAATATGCAAATATACATTTTTTTGAAGATTAGATGAAAGGCTGAGATAGCAGGACTGACACTGTCTTTCTATTTTTCTAGGAAAAAGGTAAATTATTCATTAAAAGTATAAAATAAAATATTTCACTTTTCTCGTTTCGGTATATAATTTAACGCTTTTAATATAAAAATAGACATATCCTGCTATAACAGCCTTCTTCTTTCTCTGCTCCAAAGATTAAATTTGAAAGAAATTTCATTTCTGTTTTTTTTTGCAGCGGCACAGGCCCAAATTTTTTTGCATTGCATCTCATCTTCATCATCTCCAGTTTCTTCCTCTTCCTTAACTTCTGGACTCTACGATGAAGTTTCGATATCATCTATAATTAATTTCTTGAACAAAAATATCATTGAGACTAATCAGAAGTGAGTTTTTAACCCATTTTGTCAATTTCCAATTTATTTACCTTTGTTGTATTATAAGAAATTTTTGATTTAAGGATTCAATCAGATTTTTAATATAATAGGAAAGACTTTGGTGACATTGTCAATATTCATGAATTAAAAAACGTTCATTATTTACAATAGTTTTTATAAAGTATTTTGAACCTTCTAGATTTTCGAAGAAGGAGATTATCGATGATCTTTGGAAATCTCTTACAAATATTTCCCCAAATGGTCGATTAAATTGGAACTTATTTAAGGAAGGATCTCGCAAATGGATTCCCTTTTTTCTTAACTATAAATTGCAGATCGAGAATAATAACAACAAAGATTACGAGTAAGTTTGTAAAAAACAGGATTCTTCAAGTATTTATAATTTACTAAAGATTCTAAACTCAAGGCGTCAAATTTCAATGGTGTTAAAATACTAATTCTTGCTATTTTTTTAACTCGAAAGGCATGGTTTGATATTTTTTTAGGCAGTTCGATATCTGAAAAAGAAATATAAACGTGAAATTTAAATAATACAAATTGAATTTAGTTCTTAGTTTTTCGTAGATAAAAAAGTTTAAAACAAACTTTCCTGTTTATTTAGCAATCACCTAGTAGAGAGGCAGTAGCATAATAGTTTATTGAATGTTCACTCATATATCGTCACAGAAGGCGCATTATAGCGGCTCGAGCTTAGACCAAACGATAAGCCTTGCCGTTGTTAATATTGTTAGTTCGTTTAGTTCGGTACACACTTTGCTGAAAAGAGTTTTATGGTTACACTGGTTCACATTTCCGGAAGATATGTGGACCTCTGATACCAATTCTTGATGCAATAGAAAATCTTCTACTTTTTCTAATCTACAAAAAAGTACCTTGAATCCTATTTTTGCTTATAAAATTCAGTCCAAAAATGAATTTCTCTCAAAAAAGTATCGACGAGTTTTCTTCGTTAGTATTAATGTATATTTTCTGTGAGTGCAGCACTTATGTTTTGTGATTACAACGCTATTGCCGCTCACTCGTGTCCGAACAGGTGGTTTATCTATACGGTGGTCAGAAATTTAATTTACTAAAATAATCTATTCAAAATTAATTATCTAGATTTGTATACAATTGTATTGCTTTATAGTTGTAGCGGAATTTAATTTAAAATTCTTACATAAGTTTTATTTTATGTGAGAGATGGTCGACTCGGATTTTTAAAGACATTTAGAGTTTAAATTGGTTTGTTTTGAAAACTATTTAGTGTCAGCTTTAAACGCAGAAAAAATTACAGAATACCAATGAATAGTTATATTCATTTGCAAAAAGTATTAAGAAAAACAAATATGTGTTAGGAAAAACAATTATGCTAATACCAGTCGGTTACGTTATACCTACTTACTCCACTTATTTTCATTTCATCGACTTCTTATTACGTAACTTACGAATATTATCGAGTTTAGTTTTAAGGTATCAAAGTAGGCATTTAAATAATTTCCAAGCTCAAGGCTGATTTGAATATTGATAAAAAAATCTTGAAAACCAATTTTAAATGAAATCGTTATTTTCCAAGTAGAATAAATTTATTGCATGTTTAAAAAAAATTTGAATCTTAATGATACTTCATAAGTAATTTACTCAGTGAATTTTTTACAAGACTTTTATTGAATTGAGGACTTTTTAAAGTAATGTATCGATACATATCTGTGTGGCATAGTGATGATTTGGCGAGGGACTCAAATTCATCAATCGAAGAAAGAAAAGATCAAGATGAAAATGACAGTCAGAGGGAGATCGAATCAATTAGAGAGTCTTTTCCACGTGAGTTTAAATAATAAAAAAGTATTATTCTTCATTATTTTACCTAAAGCTTCTTCTACTAAATTTCAAGCTCTCGAGTTTCTTTTCAATATTAAGAAAGAGAACAAGTGTATTTTATTTCAATCTCAAGCTAAGAACACATTTCGGCTTTAACTTTCACGAATATGTAATAAAAAGCAAATATTTTAATAAAGGATTTTTAAACTAAGACTTTTTTGTCTGACATATACGAACATTTTCTACTGAAAATGCTTTAGACTTTTTAAGTAGGTTGAAGATTTTATAATCAGACACGGGAGGTAAAATCTACATATTTCTAAAGGCTTGAATATTTATAAAGTAGTCAGATTTAAACTATTCATTGTCGTTTATCGATTTTTATTTTTATGTAAATATTTGTATTTTCATTTTTTGTTAAATTTAATTTCTTGTTTATTAAATTTCAGATTTGAGCAATTGAAAAGTTTGAAAAGTACTTCAAATTAATTTAAAAGCAGGAAATATGTAAAGAAATATTCGAGATTAAAAATTTGTTTATGTGTTTTTAGCGTTTGTCAATGCCATCAATGTGTCAAGTTACAGTCCAGATAGCAATAGCATGCAGAGGTAAGAATTACCTACGATATTATATATTGTATAAATTTTATTTATGATTTGCTTTAAAAAATGTTCTTAGGTAGTCTTTTGTCCTCTTTTTTTCTAAGGAAATTTGATTCAGATTAACAGATACAACTGAAGATTCTGAAATCGAAATGGGATATGATATTGATGCTGCGATCGACCTTCGCCTTAGGCTTCGAAAATTCGATGAAGAGAATACAAGTCTAAGAGAGGAAATTTTGCGATTAGAGGATCTAAACGTCGGTCTACAGCAGCAGATTACTTCCCTCAATCGTCGATTGTGAGTTAACAACCGATATTTTAGAAATAAATATCAGAATTAAGTAACTCGAATATTGACAGATTTGAAAGCTCTTGGTGCTAAAAAAATTAAAATTGATTGACACATTAAAAATTCTGTACCTTCAAGTTTCAAAGTAATTATAAAAGTTAGATTAAAAAATAAAGATTTAAAAATAAATTAAATAATGTGTCAATTAAAATCTTCTTTTATTTTTACAGAGAACAGATCACTGTTCAATCTAGAAATCTACAGAAGGAAAATGATGAACAAAAAGATCTTATCTGCGAGGCTGAGCATCGGGAAAAATCTAGTAAGCTGGCATTACAAAAGGTTCTGAAGGAAAAAGACCTGTTGATAAAAAAACTAGAGAGCATACAGTCTCATGTATGTCAATTTAATATTTTTATTTACTTAATATCAATTATTTCTTTTACTAATCTTATTTACTAGAAATTTAAAAATATATATTACTATTATTTGTCTTTTTCTAAGGATGAGAGCATAACAGCTTTACAAAGCAAGTTGGCACAGCATCTCCAGGAGAATAAAAAGTTGGCTAAAAAGAATGAGGAATTTCAAAAAGCTTTTGAAGAGAAAAACTACGAGTGCGAATCTTTAAAGCAGACGATTTTAGAATTGGAAAATACAAATGATAATTTACAGCAAACTTATGAAAATTCGATTCAAGTAAGTTTCTATTCATAATTTTCTTTATTATTTGAGTAGTAAATGTATTTAATTTGTCATAAATATGTTGTTTTTTTTGTTTATAATTTTGTAGTACCTGAGAGAAAAGAATAAGGAATTGACGAATCAAAATGTGGAGTTACAAACGAGATCGAATAATAGCGGATCCGATAGGGTAAGATTTTTTTTTAAATCTCCATTAAATTAAATGATTGCAACTTAAACTTTTTAATATTTCAGTTGTCAGTCACGCCACCGATAGGTTACATAAATTCTTACATGCACAGTACTCCTTACGCAGTCCAGAAAATTTCACCTCGGAAATCTTTGTATGCCGAATTAAAAGCCTCTGTAAGTTTTAATACTTAAGATTTTAGTTTATATTTACATATTGATAGCTTGAAATATTTAATATGTATATATCTAATTACCTCACTTTTAAAATAACTGATATATGTATTGTAAGACGAAAATGTGAATTTTTAGGAGAAAAAATCATTCGAAGGTAAAACGTGTGTGAAATGCTAAGTTTCTTACGTTTCAGGGTTTCTCGCCAGAACGAGCAAAAAGTGATTCAAAGATTGCCGAACTGGAAGAAGAATTGTGTTGGTGCAATCAAGAAATAAATGTTGTTACAGAATTGATAGAAAAGTTTGTTTTCAAATTAATGTGTCTTTTTTGCATGAAAATACATTCAATCAAGAAATTTTTCAAATAAATTTTTTTCTAGTGTGATTCAAAGATTTGCAGCTGCTAATCGAAAGCCTTACATTCCTCATTTAAATCTTCAAGCTGAGAACTCGAAAGTCCCGAACTTAACACTTCTCAAACAAGAAATTGCTGTTTTGATGAATATGGTCAGTAGAACATTTTTTACTTTTTATTTATAGTTAGATCTCATGAAAATTTTTATAAACTCTTGCAAACTTATTTCATTGTTTTTATCATCTTAAAAATTCAAGGATACTCTTGATTTTATGCAGAGAGTTAAGATAAAGAATTATTTTTTGGGACTTTTTACGCATGCATAAAACCAGATCCGTAAATTTCATATACAAAAGAGGATTTCTTTTTTGCTTACAATTTATTTTATTTTGAAGAAATAATTTCTCTTTTTCGTATATGGACAAATGTATCAATTTTTAATTTAGGGTGGACATATGTTTTTAAATTTTCTGATTTTCTAGATATTTTTATTGTTCAAGTTTTCTATTTACCTTTACCTTGACACGTGGATTTTCAAAGCACATTTAGTGATCGATGACTGTCGAGATAAACGACTATTTTCATGACAAAGGATAAGATCAAGTCCGTAGATAGATTTTTTTGACCTTCCTTTTTGGACGAAAGAGTTAGGAAGAAGATAGAAAATTGAAAATTTGAAATGTAGAAACAAAGAAATTCAAAGAATTTTCCTAATAATGTTTTAAACCTTTCGAAATATTGAGTATTCCATTGTTAAAACACTTGAAATTTTAAGATTTCATATTTAAAATCTTTACAAAATTTAAGATTTTAAAATTAAAAATGAATTTTATTTTCAGGTAACTGAACAAGTCTGGAAAGGAGAAATGAAGGATTGCAGTCTTCAAGTAGCGATCGAGTCTCCTAAAGTTCATCACCAATTTTCGTAAGTGGTATCCAATCATCAAATTAATTAAATAAATAAAAGCCACATACCTAACGCAATATAATTCGCGCGAATAACCTTATGAAAGAATTTGGTTTAAGGTCACGAGTGAGTTTTTTTAGTATAAATAGAAATGAGTACGATGCACTTGTCGTCGACTTAACCTTGGGCATTGCCCTGATCAAAAAGAGACGACCTTCCCTCTATTTTTTGAATTTTTATAGTCATATCTATTTATTTATTATTAAAAAGTCAAACCTCAGAACCTTGAAATAACAAATTTTCAAGTGAAAAAGAGAATAAAAAATACTAAAAGTCATGATCTTTCTTTTAACCTTCGAAAGGGTACTTCGAAAGGCCTTCTTGAGGGTTGTCTGAAATATCTCAAGCTCGTTAAATCGGCTTACGGTCTGCTTCGATCTGAATTTAAATATACTCCTTAACTTTTGCTTGAAATTGAAATAAACACCAGCAGCAAATTGGGCTCTTTTCAACATTTATTTCAAGGTTTATAGAGATTTTAATTTGAATGATTAGTGATTTTTCAAAAGTCGAAATTATTATTATTATTTCTTAAGAAAGCAGATACGGAAATTATTATTACATATACATTTTTTAATGAGATATTATTTGAAGAATTGCATAATTGAATTAAAGAAAAAAAAATTAATGTGAATGTGTCCGGCTCTTCTTAAATGAGCAACTTTGGAACCTTGATCCATTTATTGAAAGTTGAGAGTACCTTCCTGCCTCTGTCTACTTTCGTTCTTCCGTCTTGTCTCGTTCATAATTTATTTTTATTTTTTTATTTATTTTTAAAGACCAGTGCATTGCATCTTAATCTTTTTATCATTCGATGTTTTGTTCCTTTTTTCTTTCGTTTGAGTACTACAATAACAATATTTTTTTAGCATCTCGTACAGAGATTTTAATTTGAAAACTTTTTAAAATTCAAATTGTATTCGAAACGTTTAAAAACAAGCAATTTAATAATGAAAAATGTTTATAATTAAACAATGTCAAATTAAACCACTCGAATTAAACAATGAAATTTTTGAGTTTCAACTATTTTTGTTGGTTTAACAATTACATAAAAAATTATAATCCAGGAACAAATATTTGATAACGGAGCACTACATTATTTTTCAGCTTTTCAGAAGTTGAAAATTTTTGTTTTTAATCTTAATTGTGAGAGTCAGAAGAATCTTTGTTCGGAATAAGATCTAAAGTCAGTTATCCAAATATTGCTTTATTTGATTTCCAATTCTTGGTATTATAAATTATAAATTAAGATGTAAAATCTGCACTCTCTGTCTGAGAGATTAAAAGTACGAAGCATGAATGCATTTTATACTTACATATATTCGTGTTGGTGAACTTGTACCGATTCTTGTATATTTATGTTAGTCAGTTACAGGAACATCCACCCGCAGTTGCGAAAGTACGAAGAACCAAGTTTTCAGTCGGCTGATGGCACTCGAACGTGTAGTTCGAATTTGTGCTGTCAGCCTCACGTGAATCGGTCTTAAACGTGCCTGAAAAAGGGTACACCTCGATTTATCAGTTTAAAACCCTTTTCTGTGATGTGATTAAAATTAGATTTCATATTCTAGTATCAAAACATATTTTCTGTCTTAGAATCGTTTATTTTTATCAATTTGATTTTTGTTTATTTATGTAGTTTTAATTATCCCATAGTATTATATCCGAATTGATTTTTTTGATAACTTTGTTTACTTTTTCTTTTTATGTTTTTATTCCTTCTATATTTTTGAGAAAGTTTCTCAAAAATATTTCTCATTTTTCTCATTTTTCTCACTGAAAGAAAAAGTTGGAAAGTTTAATCATTATTTCTTAACTCAATAACTTATTATATTTTTGGCAAAAAAGTGATTCTCATGTGAACACGAAACTCATAATTTACACTCATAAATTCTTTTTTTACAACCTTCAATTTGCATTCGAAAATCACCGAACAATAATTTATTGAATAATAATAGCGTAAATCTTACACTCTCTGAATTCCATTAAGTTCAGTCGAATAAGTCTCCTTTTTGCGATAATTAATAATTTTATATGATAGTTCTCGACAGAAAGGTCAATTTTTAATGATTTCTTACAACTTTTTGAAGATTGACCTCTATTACAAATTAAAATTTCCTTTTTTACTCACAGAAAAGTATTTTTCAATCTTCAGTCCAAGCATTTAAATTTTTTAAACAATAAATTTGTCTAAACTTATAATATTTTATCGAATCTTTTTTCATTTAAATATTGAATTTATTTTCTGAAACCGCGAAAAATTTACTTCTATGTTCAATTGATGTAGTAATAAATAAATTAATCATTAAATTGAAGGCAACGTCAGAAGTTCTAATTAGTTAAACCGGCATCTGTACCACTGATTGTTTATGCAATTAGGAATGAAGGTCTCGGACATGACTTAGAAATATAGACATCGTTTCGCTTCTTCGTTCGATTTCAATCCTAAAAAGATCATTTTACTCTTGAACGTCATCGAAAGCCTTAAAAAATATGTGATTCATCTTTCACTTAGAATTTAAAAATACTTGTAAATTGTTTCCAATTTTAGTTCCATTATCTTTTTTCTAAAATATATTTATCAACATTTTAGGCATTGAAATAAATATATACCTAAAATTCAGATCAGTAAAATTTGTAATTACTGAATTTTAATCTTTAAACAAATTTTAATTGAAATTCAAATTTCAAAATTAAAAAGTTAAAGTTTGGAAAGTTTTCCCTTAAGAAATTCACAGCTCAATTTTTTCCAACTTTAAAGAAGCCGGAATAAACAATTTTATGTACGAAGTGAGATCGACTTGAATGATTAAAGCAAAGTTCCCGTAAGTAATCTTTGGAATTGGAATTATTTTTTAATTTACTGGTCCAGATTAAAAAGGGTATCACCCGTTAGAGCGATAGTAGTTTGAGTTTACTTGAGAGTTGCTAAATACTTAAGAGTCTGATTACGCAAGAATCTGGTTAGTGTTCGAGGTGTTCGATATTGTAGGTGTTCAGCATTTCCAGTCCACCTACCGTTGCACTCATATAATCTGGATTAACCAAAGTCGATCGCGACCTTCCGACCCATTCTGATCTCGAGAAAGGATTATGATTATCGTTCCAATAAATCAAACTCAAGTCACTATATAATACATGAGACTAATGACTTCTGTTTACAAATCAAATGAATCTGATTTAATCGTTCTCTTTTGAATCGTTGAGCAATTAATATGATATGGAATTATTCATCTTGTCTTTTAATAGAATAATAAAATCTAATAAAATACTATAATTAACAATTAATATTGAATTAACGATTTTAATATTTTTTTTAGTGGCTCTATTGAGAACGATCCAGTTGCTCTATCAGAATCATCGATGACTTCACGTTCTGCTGAGACTGCTCGTGAAACTGCAAAAAGTAACGAATTTTCTTCAAGAGCAGAAATTTCGAAAATTAAGAACAAGTCTTGTGAAGTTCAACTTCAAGAAAATTCGATCCTCGATCCAATAGTACAAACCTTAGATCAAGCCCTTCAAGAGTCAATTGATGACGATTCGAATCTTCAGAAACGATCGTCTGCTAGAAATCAGAAGTATGTATTAGTTTCATTTTATTTTATTACATTTACAATTTTATAGATAATTTAACTTGAACTCTTATTTCTCTAAAAAAAAAAAACTAAACTCAATTAATTTCAATTCTCAAAATAAACTTCTTATTTTTCAGACGCAGAGGTATTTACACACAAACAAGGCCACCAACTCCAAACCCCGAGGTGATAATAACTCCTAGTTCCGATTCTCCTATCTCAAATAAGAATCAAGAGGAGAAATCTCATTTAATTTCTGCAAAAGGAGACGCTCCAGAAGTTTCCCCAAAGAAAAATTTCACTCCCAACTTATCTGGATTATCCTTAATTGATTCCCAATCTTCTCTACTGGATGCGATGCATCCTTTAAGCACCTCTACGGACTCAACAGCATCAGAAGAAGAAAAAAAACGTCAAATCACAGCAACAACTTACTGCGTTACTCCAACTTCAAATTCAAATCTTCGGACCGTTCCTAGAAGAAAACTTTCAGTTTTTCATCGCTCTTTCGACATCGAATCTTTGGAAGCAACTCAGGACGAAGAAAAAGATTTTCGAGAGAAAAAAAGATCAGTTAGCACTCCTGTTAAGGAGGAAAATCATGAGAAAAGGGAAAATCAAACTTCAAAGTCTCGAACTTCTCTGTTAAGTTCCTACAGATCAGTTAAGAATAGTACAGAATCTTCTAGTGATAGTATTTCTCCTATTAAAAGTAGTTGCGAAGATGAAGAAGTTTTCGAGTACGAAGTAGAAAAACAAAAAAAGAGGCCTTTAATTCTCACGAAGCCGAAACTTTTTATTCCAGAGAAAGTGGAAAGGGCAGAAATGAAGAAATTTGATGAAACTAGGATCATTTCGAAAGATTCGAAGGTTTCGGGAGTAAAAAATGTAATTGAAAGAGATACGAGGATTTTTGATAACGTTACCTTAAGAAAAAAGCATGAAAATGATTCTGCTAGAGGAAATTGTTTTGAAGATACTAGAGTTGAAATTAATTCTGTGAAGGAAAAAGATTTTTCTCCGATTTCGCCATTACGTTTTGATTCAGTGGCAAGAATCAACGAGACTATTTATAGCGATAATTCTTCAATGAATCTTACATGTGAAGACCTCATTTCGAAGGTGAATTCTTTGGAAGATAAAATTGTTGGTAAGTTTTGGAAAACAATAAATTATATTTTTAAACCCTAGAATAAATGTTCTAATTTTCTAAAGATTCTAAAATTAATTTCTGTAAACTTGCGACCAATTAAATTCATTTAATATCACTTCCCTTTCATTTATTAGCTTTTTAAAATTAAATTTCGGTTCTACCTCGCTCTAATTAAAAAATCAATTATTTTTTTAAGGTGCTCCGCTTCCCACAACCGAAATCTGTAGCGCTAATGCCGATAATAGTGGCGCCGTCGTGACTGAAAACGAGAAGGCGAGCAAAATCGCACCAGTAATAAACGCGATGTCAAGCGGTGAGGATAGTTCTGACAGCGAGTGCGATCGAATTAATTCTCAAAATGATCGACAAGTCGCTGCGAATCTCTCTACCAATATTATCAAATCCGAACCCCTTATTCCAAAGCTCAACATTTTGGGCGAGGATCACAAGCTCAAAAATGGAGAAACGCCCGAAACTCGAATTCGAGATGTGAGTCAAAATTCAAATTTAGATATCTAATTTATTTATTAGGTATATAATTTCCAGAATTTTATAAAAATTAAGAAACAATTGCTATCAAAATTTATTGCAGATCCATTTTTAAAACCTGGAAACTGAAACTTCTCTTTGATAAGACTGCTTGATATTCTATTATCTTTTATTTAAAATTCTCTTTATATTCAACTTCCTTTTCCTGCAATATTAATAAAATCTAAATACTATTTTATTTTGCGAAAAAAATAATTTTATTAATATTCCTTCAATTAAAACTTCTAAAGACACAACAATCTTAATGAAAGACCTTGATGTAAAGTTAATGAAGTAAATTAAATTTTTATTTAATTTCTCTATATTTTGCGAGTTACAACTTTTTCGGATTGAGATGCAGATTTATGGAGAGTTCAGTTGAGAATGGACAATTGGAACTGAGCAATTGACGAATTGACACTCATCAGCGTTCATTAATAGTCGCGATTAAACGAAGCAGCGTCTATTGCTTCGTACTTGAGATTAACTTTTCGCTTTCGTTGCGAAAGATCATTAATTCTTTCGACGGCCTACTAATCAAGTTTTAATGAGTCTGTCGAGGAAAAAAATAATAATAAAAGCAAAACCCTGACCTTCGCTTGGTGGGTGTTCGATGTTTAATGTTCGATAATCACGCCGGTGACACGACTTATCTTGTGATTTAACTTTTCTGAAATTATAGAAGAACGAAGAATGAGAAATGGTAGGGAAACACAAGGATATTAATGTGATCGAATAATTATTATCATCATTTGAAATGGGTATAATACAATAGGTTTTAACACAGTGTTATGGAGCTCAGAATTAATATTCCTACATATTAAGTTTAGTGTAAATTCTTATCTAAAAATTAAAGATCAAACTCTGAAATTAAATTTGAATTATTAAAAATTGAATTATTAAATCTTCTTTTGCAAATTATTTTTAGATGTAATTTGACTTCTGTTAAAAAGTAATTATTTAAATTATAATATGATTAGATTCGTTTTAACAAGGTTTATTTTTTTCTGTCCTTTTTTCTGGAGAAAGTCCTTCATTGATAATTAGGGACAAGATCTTCTCCTCTCGAAGTCATTCATCCTCTTTTAAAAAAAAAAAGAATGCTTCAGATATCTAGTCACGATATGCACATCACATTCACCTGAATGGGCCGTCACTTACGATAGTAATTGTAATTACAATCAATCAGAAAGCCGGAGGCAAGGTCAGGATACTAGACTCTGGCCTTAAATAGATCACTAACTATTTTATCCAGAAAGGCATTTCGCGTCATGACTGCTCATTTTTCTCACGTGATCAAAAGGTCATCCTTCTTTGGAAAGATTGGATCTTGAACGAATCAATTATTAAAAATCCCACTCACACTTTTGTTAAGTTGTAATTTTTTTTATCCTAAAATGCTTGTTTTAAATTTGCAAACTTTCATATTTCATAAATGGAAATTCAAACTCTCGGAAAATCAGAAATACATCTTTCTATATATTTTCAGTCATAATATACATACATTTTTAAAGAAGATTGTAGAATGACAAATTATTTTCACTGTAGCCGTAAATCATCACTTGAGTTATTTTACGAGCCCTCTTTCGACTTTAAACATTTGTCGATTCTCAGCACTTCTAATTTTGAAGATGATACGCTATGAATTTTTCAAAACCTAGAGAGTTTCGAACTCGGCTGCTAATAAAATTTCAATATTGATATTGCTAATGAAGCAAATTACAAAAATTAGGACTTTTTCTCTTTTGCAAAAGTCATTCTGTTTTGTAATTCGACTTCGTCAGCAAAAATAATTTATAGTAACGAAATTTGTCTTTTCAAATGGGACAGATTCTAATTTCTGAATTAGCACTGTTTGTTCAAAGTTTAAAAGTTAAAAAGTAAAATAGGCTCGTAGAATAAAAACAAATATCGTTTTTTTTTTAAATTAGAGATTTGAAAATTTGATATGAATCAATAGCGAGGATTTACTTTTGAAATCGAGAGACTTACGCATTTTCCGCTCATAAATTTCTTTACACAGCGTTTCCTAGCGTAAATATTATATCGAAGTGCGGTTAAATCAAAAGCCGTTCAATATCCGCCAGTTTATCCAGTTTGATGCGAGAAATAATATTTTCATTGAATTCAAGCCATATATTTCCAGCCAATAGAAATTATAGATCTTATTCTAAGCTTTTAAGTTTCAGTCGATTCAAATTTTAATAATAAATTTATTTAAACTATTAAACTAAATATAAAATATTAAACTAAACATAAATTTCTAATAAGTTAATCCAAAGAATTTTGTTTAGAAAATTGAAAGGTAGTTGATTCTAGAATTCAAAAATTTTCTAGCAGGAAAAGAAAGACTGAATTTGCAATCTGAAGAAATGAACTAAAAGTGGAAAACTACTACCTTCTGATATTTTTTTAAGTATTTTATCTCAGATTTAAATCTACAGTTTTGCTATTCTGTTTTTTGATGTTACTATCAGTGTTGAGCGAAGGTCGCAAAATAAAATTGTAATTCTCAGCGGAAGCTACGTACTTATTTACCATTTTAAACTCGTTGAATCAGCTCTGATAATGCTACATCTTGTTCCTATTCAGTAGGACTATCAAATTTTTATTAAATTCTGTAAAATAAATTGTCACCTATTTTCTAAAGTAAAATTATGCAATATCAAGAAAATATATTTCTCTCATCGTATAATGTTCTTTCAAAAAAGATCAGGAGGGGAGATAAAGAAAGTGAATGTTTAAGTTTTAGTCTCTTTCAGATGGGATAAAACGAATAAAAAAAAGTCGAATCTAGTTCAGATATTTGTCCTAATTTTATTGATTTCATCTGAGATTTAATTAGATTCTATTTGAAATTCACAAATTTGCTGATAAATGAATAACTGATTCAATTAAATTATAGTAATCAGAGATTGTAAGAATCTCAATTGATGATTAGATTAAGATTCGGATCAACTAGATGAAATGGATTCTAGATTAACTTTATTGTTGGCAAGTTCCGATTTTTCTCAATAATTAAAAAGAGGCATAATAGTTCATTAAAAGTATATGAGAAACTTTCAACCACTTGACCCCGAATTGTAGTAATTGTATCTTGAAAGCTATTCTATTATTTCATACATTCAGAAAATTACTCAATTTGAAAGTCCACAGTTTTTCTAATTACAATTTTGGATTTTTTTAATTACAGCAGAAGATCCAGACACACAGAAGATCATTATCTGAAAGTGAAAGCATCGGAAGTCGTCGCAGTTCTTGTCGATGTATTAATAATGAGGTGATATCTACTCCATTGCAAGCTCTAGACAAGGATGGAATTTATCCCAGGGCTTTTCCAAGTCTATCGGATGATCAACTTCAGGAATCGGGCATTGCCAATTTCTCAGATCTTCAATCTGAATTTAGGTAATACCCCAAAAAATACATGAATCATTTTAATTTTATCGCAGAAAGATTTTAATCTCTTACGAAATCAGAATGCTTCCTAAATTTAAATGTTTCTATATTAATTAAGTTTTTTTCTCAAATAAATTTCCGGTTAGAGACTAACGACTTTCAGTCAGACAGATTTAGAACCTCTTCTATATTTTCAAAGAAAACCATGTGACAGTTTTTTTTTTGATTTTCTCTCGACCTCGGATTATCCGCGACTTCTGCTATTTTCGTATCTTTCATATCGGACCGATCGCTTGCATTCAATTCCTTGGCCTGTCGTGTAAAATCTTAACAGATTCTTTACAGCTTTCCGAAGTTAATAATATACTTATATTGCAGACTTGGTAGTTTGTGGATCGTTTTAAATTTAAATCACACTATAGTCACGACGACTTTATCATTTAATCTCTCTTCGCAGAAAAAAGTCTCTACTTTTATTCGCTAGGTCAAGAGTCATACTTATTGAAATATTTGCAATTCTTAAAACTTCGTAGAGGAATATTATTTCAGAAAATAATAATTTAATTACTTTTCTAGAAATCTAATAAATAATTGTAGTAAACGGAAAGGAAGGACATAATCTCAATTTACTGTTTCGCATTGTTTTTTTTTTGTTTCAGTGAGAATCTATCCGAAGATGATCTTGAGGTGAGTCTTTCTTGGTTTTCATTTTATTTCAAGAGGAAAAGATCTTTTAAAATGCAATCTTTTTCAAACTTGGTTCGAAATAATTTAGAACTCTTTTTAGAGAAAGTACACATCACTTTCTGTGGGTCTCCGGACAGACAGGATGACACTCTCCCGGAGGATGACGCTTTCCCAGAGGCAGAGAGACCAGGCGGAACGAAATCTGAGGACCGAGGTGGAGAAAATGCAACAGGACATACAGGCAAGCGAGAACAGCAAAGTACCTTAGAGTAGGAGAAGTTTAAAGTGACTTTAGAAACTTAAAAGCGTCGAGTCTCCGTCGAATTAGTCGTCGTAAAGATGTTCACTAGCCAATTAGAAACGAAACAAGACGAGACGAGACGATCTATTTGCACGATCCAAGTTGAAGAGATGAAATTTTCACGAAACATCAGGATCTCGCACCACTCTGCACCGATAAGGAGTCACTCGAGAGGGTTGAGAGGGTGAGCCGACAGCTCGAGATGATCGCACAGTGTGCTCACAGGGTCTCCTGCGTTGCCGAAACCCTAGGTGCCGTTCATCAGGAACGTCGAATCTCCAGGGCGGCTTTGCTAGCGGATAGGTACCTTCAACTCCTCAGAACCAGATGCGAAAAACTCGTTGCTGAAGTCAATGAGACCAAGTGAGGACTCGTGATTGTTTCTCTTCTGGGGCTAATTCCTTCCTGTTTACCTTCTTCGTTCTTTAATTCCAAAAAATTTTTATTTCGAACCTTTCCTAAATTTCCGTTGACTGGTCTTGTTTCCATTTCCTAGATTTCTTCCAGAAATAAAATTCCGAAATCGAATAAGCTCTAGGAAGACAGAGAAAATAAAGATTCGAAAAATCGAAACTTTCATTAAATTTCAGGCGAATCCTGATGGAAAACAACATAATGATTGAGGAACATCCCACCGAGCTTGGCGAAGATATTCCTCGAATTCGGTATCGAGCTGTGCCCACCAATAATCGTACGATGGTTCGAAAATACTTAGACACTTATTTGCTATTTTCGCTGCTTCTCTCATTTTCGATCATCGATTATTTATTGTTCATTTGTCATGTTTGGTTGTTTTAATTATTTTTGCTCGTGTTCCTGTTTTTATTTCGGTGGCTTTAGAATATAATCAGTTGTATTTTACGCTAAACTTTCAGGAACAATGGTTGAATTTCATAATAATAATAATAATAGAAGATATTATGCTAATTTTTTAGCAATTTGATTGATTATTTAATTTGATTGATTTATTATTACTTAATTCAGCATTAATTTTATTTAAACAGAAACTAATATGCACAATTCATCCCTCGACTGCAAAATTAACGCACTGCTTTACACTAAGTGCTCCTCTTGAATTTTGTTATTCACTCTGCACTCATTTTTTAAATTAATAGTTTCTTCCCCCGTTTAATTTTTTCTAGATGGCTAGAAGGAGAGCTAGCATTGCAGCGATATCTAGGCCCTTAGGAAGTCAACAGGATCTAAAGGCAACGAGTTTGCTCACTAGATTATTCAAGTCATAATTTTTAATTTATTGCCGATAACAGCTTCCTGCAACCTAGATGCTAATTAAACTGGATACCCGGAGTTTAATCATTTAATTTGATTAATTGCTTCAAATGCTGCTACTTTTTATTTCCGATAATAATATATTTAAAGATTCTTCGTCCAGTTCTAAAAAATTCAGACTCGAGTTTTCGTTAATTCATTGAGTCGATATTTGGATTTTGGATGGAAGATCGAAATTTAGAATATAATAAACTTGAATAAATAACCGCATGCCATGAAAATTTTCATTTCACTTAGAAAATGGTTAATAATTGTGACTATAAAGTGTCTTCTCATTTAAAGTAAATTAATTTGATTTCTAATTCAATTCAATCAAATTAAGTTGCAATGGAAGTTTTCATTTGAAATTTGGGATCTGCATCTTTAAAAAACTTATTTATTTCAATTTTTAATAAGTTTTTATTTCTACTTTATTCAGGAAGGTCCCAGGCAAAGGAATTCTGTTTCGGGTCGCGTTACGTTCAGAAGGCCGTCCCTGAGTTATGATACTCAGAAGTGGGAGAACGATAAACTTGTCCGGACAGAGTAAGTTTTCAAAAATCTTTTGCTTATGGCTTTTCAATTTCCAAATAAAAAGGGAATCAGATACTAAAGAATTTTATATAAAATGCTAAAGAAATATTCCGGGACTAATTAGAAAAGATAGTACGGATTCTTTATATTAATCTTTGAAATCTTTATATTAAAAAAAATTCTAAATCATTTTGAAAATATTTTGAGAAACTGAATAAATAAAGACAAAAATGATTCTATTTTTTTTATTCAAGCCAGGTTTGGAATCGCTTTTTGCTTTCGATATTGACTTGCAATTCCTGTTGTGCTTGCAGGATCTTTAAATTTCCTCATCTGGCTTGCTGTGGGATCCTTTAAGTTTTTAGGAATTCCTAAGGGTTCCCACAGATTTTCACTCTCTCACGAGTAACGAAACTCAATCAATTTTAAATTCAATCTTTTGCGAGTAGCAGTTCGAGCAGCATTGGTGAATTAAGGGAAATTTTTGAACAAGCTGAGTCGAGACGAAATTCAAGAGAAGAAAATAATAACTTTGTACGAACTCCAGCAAATTACGTCACTTCTGCAAATTGTGAAATTATCGAGGATGAAAATTGGTCGCATTCAGAGGAAAATTTTCCACAGGAATCGCCGCCCCTTGATAAAATATCCGTTGAACTCTCACAACAAAGGTATATTTCAATCTTCTATATTGTTTTATGAATTCTAATTTAACGTTTCAATAATAATGCAAATTTAAAGTTTATGAATTAAATCTCTGGAAATATTGAAAATAAATTAAGAATTTCAAATAACTTTTTTGCTATTTGTTTAGAATTTGGGTTACAGTTTGGCTTCTTTTTTATAACACGGGAGTCTACTTTTGATACTTTTTTCAAAGTCAAAGAATATTCCAAAATCAGTAAGCTTAATTATTTATTTTTCAGGCAAAGTAAGTCTTCAACTCTTTGGAGATTAGTGAAGAACGTGATACTTCATCCAATATTTTGGTACATGCTGATTTCCTTCTTTTTTGGTTTTTACGTGAAACATGTATTTTCCTCCAAGTTATGTGTGGGCGCCCCTTTCAAGTGGTGGTCGATTGAGGAATTTTTGGAGCAATATATTCACGTAAAAAACACTGCACCACGACCAATTTAAAACTCGAAAAGAACAATTTGTATATTCCTTTTGCCCAATTGGGTCGACAGTAATGATTTTAATTGTAAAATTTTCAAAACATATAACATGTAACCAGTGCGTTCTTCTCTTTGTACAATTTTTTTAAGATGCAGAATATTAAGTGTTCTTCCTATTTTTAATAAATCAAATTCAGCTAAGAATTTTGCTTTAGATTTCGTTTTATTGTTTAGATATATTCCAAAATTATTTAATTGTTCTAATATTTTTAAAATTTTTATTCTCTAATAATATCTAGGATTACACAATTTATTTCAAAAGTTTGTATCCTCTTTCTCTCTTCATTAGTTTGCACCGTAGTAAATTTTCACTACCTGCAAGTGCAAACTATCTGTCACTATACATAGTATCTCTGGTATTGTAGATTTTAAACCGCCTCGCAGCCAATCAGAAGACAGGCGGAGTTTCACTGAGTTTCATTGCAGAAGAAAAAGGTGCAGTCCCATCTATGTCGGTAGAAAACGTCTGCGTAAATCAGAAACTCTTAAAAGTGAAAGAGACAAGCAGATCTGCCTATCTCTGTCACTATCATGTGTTTCTGCTTTATGCCGAAGATTTTCGCCGACATGGGATTGAACCTTAAAGCAACGCTTGGTGACGCTTCTTTTTCTTCTTTCCCTCCGTTTGGCTACGAATCATATAATAAAATCAACTGTGTAGTAAAAATTTACTAGGTTGTAAGCTGCCTCATAGAATAGAAGAGAAGAATTTATAAATTGATTTTGCAAAGTACAGAAGAAAAAATAATGGAAGATGATAAATCCATTAATATTTTGAATGAAGATTGCCTAATCTCCATTTTTGAATATTTACCTTTTAAGGACAGAATCAGGATAGAAAGAGGTAAGAAAATTATTTTTTAACGTGTAATTTTTATAATTATAAAATTTATTTAAATTTTTTCAGTTTCTAAATTGTGGAGGAAAGCGACTTTAAAATCCTGGTCTAAGTTTCAAAATTTTATATCTACTGAATTGGAAAATTACAACTTAGACATTGAACAATTCTCACACTTATTAAAACGATGTGGCCCATATATGAGAAAAATATCATTGCTGAGAGAAAATAATGACGGAGATAATCACAAATTACTTTTAAAAATATCTTCTTATTGCAAAAATTTGAGATCACTTGAAGTTTTTCCACTGACGTGTAAAACTTCGTTCCACACTCTGTGCGAAAATTACAATGACATCAGAGAATTGGATGTATTCTTTCAAATATACGCCTCACTGTCAACTGAAGACTTTTCAAAACTTCTTGCCTCAAAAAGAAAACTTCGAAAGCTAGAGTTATATGAAGTGGATTCTTTGGATTTTCCTATTCCAGAGACAGTGGAAGATTTGACTTTAAGAGCCGGAGGAAGTTCTGCACTACCACTTTCACCTAAGGTTGTGCTAATTTATGTTATCTATTATTTTTTAGTAATATACTAAAGTTTTGTTATTAAATATTTATTCTTTTTCTTAACAGTTATTTCAGAATTTGAAACGTCTTTGTCGCTTACAAATTGAGAAAATCAATGTGGACGATCTTTTAACGATATTTACGCTTTATGCAGAGACTCTGACATATTTGGTTCTCGGATTCATAAAGGGCGATTTTATGAATGTTGGTTATTTAAGTTCGCTAGAAAATCTGCAAGTACTGCGATTTTTTCAGTGTCATACTATAACTGATAAAAATATCAAAGAAATTGTGAAAAATTGTCCAAGACTAAAAGAATTCATTTTGGACCGTAAGTAATTTGCGCTTCATTAGAGTAAATAATCCTAGAGAAAATTTCAACAATGTTAAAGTGTTACATTTTTTGTAGATTGCCGTCTCACAACAAGTGAATCTTTGGAGAGCATTGCAAATTTGAAAAACTTGGAAATCCTGGTTTGTAGACAACACGTGAGGAAAGCTCCGTATCTCAATTATCATTTCAAACATTTGAGAAAACTGAAAAATTTAAAACAGCTTGTAATTAAAAGTAGAAATAGTATGGCAGTTTTGACCCCATCTCTATGCAAGCCATTTACAAATAACATCGATGACGAAACAGTGTGTGATGTGATAAGTGCCATTCCTAATCTTCAAATATTATTTCTGTCAGGTTTCGATTTTTCCCGAAATGATTTTAGGGTTCTTAGATTTGCTGAAGAGATTACTAAAAAGAGGACTGAAAATGTTTTAGAAATTCTGTGTAAAGACAATATGCCAGAATTTCATCACGAGTCCTCATTTCTTGTAATAAAAAGTATAGAAAATTTCACATTTTAATATTTATTATTTTGTATTTTTTTAAATGAATTGACAATTTCACGCAGCTGATAAACACAACTGTTTTATTGTTGAAAATTTAAAAATAGAATTTATAATCAAGCTAGTGAAAATAAAGTAATAATATTGGAGTGTAATAAAAACAAACAGAAGGCAATAAAACTAAATGTAAACTTTATGTAAACTTTTCAACACAGACTTACAGTGATGAAACGTCTTTTAGATCTGAAATGCAGAACAATGTTGAGAAATCTTTTTTTCTTCCTGAGCTCCATTGAATATCTTCGCTTTCAATAAATTGATAAATAAAGAAAAATAATCTTCTCCAAATAAAGATACTAAAGATATATACATAAATAAAGATATAAATTAGAGTGTAATAAAAAAACGGAGTGTAATAAAGATTAAAAATATGCTTCATCACAGTAATGAAACGTCTTAAATGTAAAACATATAAGAAGATAGAGAAATCTTTATTTCTCTTCCTGAACTCCTCTGAATATCTTCACCTTCAATAAATAAAAGTTACACGACCAAAGGTAAAAGGTGTTCAATTTTTTGAGCAAAATGAAACCATATTGTTACTTGAATCTCCTCATTCTTTCTATAATTTTATTTTCGGGTAAGTTGTTAAAGTTACAATTATTTATTTTTATTATTATATCTAAAATTTAATAAATAAAATTAACATTGTTCTCGAAGTGGAATCGTCCAATCTTCACATCCGTCAAAAGCGTATAATTGATGATGACAATGACAGACCAGTGCCAATTGAACGGGTTCCCTACATAGTCAATATTTTTTGCAATGGCAAAAGATGTTGTGGAGGTAGTGTGTTATCCCCTATTGTCATCATAACTGCGGCTCATTGTGTTTTTCAAGAAGAGGTGTACACCGTTTTATCTGGTTCATCATTGAGAAATAATGGAACTTCTCACAGAGTAGTAAAAACTGAAATACACATCCATTTTAGTAAAAATGTAAAGTCTCGTTACGATCTTGCGTTGCTTAAAATTTATCCAGCTATTGACATTGTTCATTCACCTAATAGACGCATCGAAATACACTCAGGTTTTATAGTACCAAATATGAAGGGTATATTTAGTGGCTGGGGATGTAATCAAATTTCAACGTAAGTAAAATATTCTTCTTTATTTCTATTTAATCTGATTATGTATTACTATTTGCAACTGAATAATTTAGAATCATAGGTAAATTTTGATTTATAAGCATTTCAAACTGACTTTTGATTTTAATATTTTTCCCGAAAAGCAATTATTGCTGTAATTAAAATTTTTACCTCTACATTTCAGACCTAATTGGCAATATCCTCTTGAATTGCGATCAATCACTGTGACCATAATTAGCCAAAGCGAGTGCCAAAATCATTACCGTGGCTATGCTGTAATTACAGATAAATTTATTTGTACTTATGATAAACGTTTACGTAAGGGAAGTTGCGACGGTGATTCTGGTGGTCCGTTAGTTGTTGAAGGAAAGTTAATTGGCATTATGGCTTGGTGTAGAGGATATGTAGCAAATCCAGATGTTTTTGTAAAAGTAAGCGATTTGGAACTTCGAGCCTGGATAATAACAACTATGAGAAATCTTTCAGCTTAGCTATAATTAATTGAAACCTGCTTGCTGCCAAATGAAGTGATAAGTTCTTGATGACACAATGCTCTGAATTTTTTTAAAAACTATGACTCTTTATTCAAATTATTATTTACATTTCCAGCATAGTTACATATATTTTTATATTTTCATTAGTCTTTCATATAAAACCAAATATAACAAAATTAAATGTAAGTATTTCTTATTTAAGTCTCCGACGTTTTAGATCTAAAGTCTGTAATTGAGTTTTCGAAAGTTTCCATTGTGTGATCACAAACATCACTCAAATTTTCGAGGCCTCTTCGCAAAATGTCAACTGCTCTTCCTTCTTTTGCCTGGATTCGAACAGTCATTTGATTTTCGTTTGGATGAGGAATTGTGTACGAACAAAAGGCGACATCAGCACTGTAAAAAAAGAAATATATATATATATATATATA